>JAHKKF010493632.1:0-15820 GCA_019740295.1 Labeo calbasu | reverse complement strand
ATATCTAAGTTGTTACTTAGTACAACTTAACATTTCAAGTTGACTAAACTTATTTTAGTTGACTGAACTTAAAATTTTAAGGCAGCAGGGTAACAAATGATTTTAAGCTGACTCAACAATTTGTGTTTTTTATTTTTTACAGTGTAGTAAAAAAAAAAAATATCAAAAATTATATCTGGCGTCTGAATAATTTTTGGTTTGACTGCATATCAGGGGTGGCGAACTCCGGTCTTGAAGAGCCGCAGTCCTGCAGAGTTCAGCTCCAACCCTAATACAAACTCACCTGTCTTTAGTTTCCTAGTAACCCTTTAGACCATGATTAGTTTGTTCAGGTGTGTTAGGGTTGAAGGGTTGAAGCAAAACTCTGCAGGAGCAACGTTCACCACCCCTGATCTACATTGTAATCAGTGTTCAGAGATACTCACAGGGCTGTACTGGCTGGATCGGGGAGCTGGCACATGCTCACTGTGTGTGTGGTGCGCTGAATTATACATCTGCTGCTGGAGGGCCATGGCTTGCATTGTCATCTGCTGAGCCTGTGGTACATCACGTTAGCTCAGTACTCAAACGCATTTAACTACAAGTTTAAGTCATGCTGTATGTGCTCACCAATATAATCGCTTGCTGGCTGATGATGGCTTGCTGCTGCTGTGCTAAGACAGCCGGATCTACACCTTTAGAGATAAAGCAGATGTACTGTAATAACTCTGATTAGAACAAAACAGTGCCGTCTTTCACAAATGATCCCCGAGAATAAATCAGCGGAAAGCGTCATTGATGCAGCATTCATACCTGACATATCAGGCATTGGTGGCACATTAGGCATAGCTGGCAAAGGTGGCATAGCAGGCAAAGCTGGCATAGAAGGCATAGCTGGCATTGGGGGTACTGAAGGTACGGCGGTAGGCGCGTGTGCATGAGGCACAGAAGACATAGCTGGCATAGGTATAGGTGGCATCATTGTTCCTCCCATAACAGGTAGAACTGGCACCGCTGAGGACAGTAAAGATGGCTAAGGATCAGTAAGCAATGACCCCTTTAACATGTCTTAATCAAACCATTTAATGCAAGGCTAGGGTTTTGAGGTCAGACAAAACCCAATTAGCTGTGGCAACCCTCTATATAAAATAAATACGAACAATACTGCTGAAAGTGAAATAAACACCTTGCAGCTTATATTGTTCATCAACAGGATGGATGTGCTAAAAATAGGGATGCATGATATTATCAGAACGTTATCGGAATCAGCTGATAATGGCTTAAAATGTAAATACCGGCATCAGCCTGATACAGAAAAAGGACGCTAAAATGCCTTACCGATAAGACAAATACCTAGCTCTAAAAATTTTTTTTACAACTCTTTTGCTTCAGACCATCTACAAATCTTCGAATAAAATATTAAGGTTAGCAATGCATCTGTCTGATAAAAAATGCAGCAATTAATTGATAGTTAATTTATAGTTATTTTGTAAGCTTGTAATGTACTTCATTATTGTTTATTTAATTCTAACAAGTAAGTTTTTGTTAAAAACTAACCAAAATGAAAAAATAATTTGTTTATAATCTCTGCACAAGAGAGACTTGGTATTGTTTCCAAACAAAATGGGAGCATCAGTATCGATATTGGTATTGGTATCGGCTATCAGCCAGTATGAGTTGAAAAATATCGGCATATTGAATATTGGCTAGCTAAAAAAGAATCTCTATTTTACTACTTTAAAACGTATTTTTTCAAGTCAAGAAAAAAAGTCTCTCTTTATATATTTACACAAAAAAAATTCAAAACAGACTCTTAACAATATATATAGTTCTTGAAATATCACTCATGCACTATTATAGATTTTATTTTATAATTTATTTATTTTATATAGTTAATATTGTGAATTAGAATTTATTTTCTGTTTTAGTAATTCTGTTGTTTCTTGTCATTTTTATAAGATTTTATAAGGCCTATGTTATTGTTGTTGGGCTTTTTTTTTTTAAGTTTTAGTTCATTAATTTTTTGTTATTTTGGTACTTCAAGTTAAACTAAGCAAAAATGAGAAATGTTGCTGACATAAAATACCTTTTTAAGTTTTATTTTTATTTTAGTTAACATTCATTTAATTCCAGTAACAAAAATCGTAAACATATATGTGACCCTGGACCACAAAAGCAGTTATAAAGGTCAAATTCAACCGAAAGCTGAATAAATAAGCTTTCCATTGATGTATGGTTTATTAAGATATGACAATATTTGATCGAGATACAAATCTTTGAATTTGAAAATCTGGAATCTGAGGGTGCAAAAAAATCTAAATATTGAGAAAATCACCACCTTTGCAATGCATATTACTAATGAAAAATTAATTTTTTATATATTTATGGTAGGAAGTGTACAAATCATGGAACATGATCTTTACTTAATATCCCAATGAGTTTTGATATAAAAGAAAAATTGATAGTTTTGACCCGTACAATGTATCATTGGCTATTGCTACAAATATACCCGTGCTACTTAAGACTGGTTTTGTGGTCCAGAGTCACATATATGATCTTCAGAAAAGTAATTGTTTTAACAATTTTACAGTTCAGTTAGTTAAAACAAATGTGCAGACAAACGTTGTTGCATCTTTTAAGATATTATTTTAGAAATAAAATCTAATTATATCTAATTAAGTATTATAATAAAATATTTTATCATAAAAATAAAGTTTCTGGATTTTTGATAATTTAATTACAAAAATGTACTTTTTTTTTTTTCCACATACACATACACAAAAGGCACCCATTCTGTAGAATAACCCAAGCAACACCAATCACCAAAAGCCACAAAAGTCACTTAAAATCACCAAAGCATTAAATCAGTCTAAGTGGTATATTATCATGCAAAGCATTTGCAAATGTGCGGTTTACAATAATTTGCAAGTCTGAATGTTTATCTGCTAATTGATTGCTTTCAGGTACCAATTGACCCTAGGGTACCCATGCATAATTGATGTGTGGTAAGGAGAGAGCAGAAAGAGAACAGATGCAGAGCTCACCACCGGGCTGCAGTCCGGGGGGATAAGGCCTGCTGGAGAGGGGCTTCTCTATGTCACCATCCTCCCCTCCAATCCCACCGGCTCCCTTCATACGGCTGGACATGCTGGATGACTTCTCAAAATCCTGCAGAAGAGATAAGGCAAAGCAAAACAGGCTCTCAACTCAGGGCTGGACCATTCCCAGCTCAGTCATACGAGAAATCAATCTCCCCATGGGAGTACCTTATACTCTCTAAGAGGAGCATGGCTCATTTACTAGCGCAACTGAGACAGAGCTGTGCTTACCTAGACCGCAGGAGTCTGGTTTATCATTATGAGTCTAGGATCTTTAAGTGAGCAAAAAAGACTTATTTTTAAACTAACTAGTCCTTTTTGATTGAAAATTCACATGCTTATTTTTTACAAGTCCCCTTATGTTTGCCAAACATATAGAAATATACAGATATTCTCTCAAAATAATAAAGCTAAAGGTAAAAATTAAGTACGCTCAATGCTGTGAGAAATACGGTAAACTGGTAACTTAATCACCCCCAGTGCAGGGAACCTGGCGCCCATAGAGCACATTTGATACACTCAATCACTTACACTGAGAGGATCAAGTGCCCAATTGTTTTCTTCATGCATTCATGTTATATTTTTAAGCTTATTTCCATAAATAGTTGCATTGAAACTCCAAACAATATTGTTTTTATTACAATTTAAGGGGTCATGAACTGAGAAATTAATATTCCCTCTTATTTTACATATATTAGGTCATTGTACTATAAAAAATCCTATAAGTTTCAGAACTCAAAAAACAGCTTATGTTGAAGCTAATCTGCCAAAACGGTTGTGTAATGTGCCACTTTATGATGTAATAGTGTGATTAAACACCGCCTCCACAGAAAAAGATCAGCGCCTGCTTCTACATCACTGCCTATTTAGCCCCGCCCACCGATTCACACATGTAGTTTAAGTAACGAGAGAGGCAAACCCTCTTGAAGATGGCTCTGAAGACAACATAATGTCTTTGCATTGCCTTCCTTCTGATCACAACATCAGGAAAGAGTGGATTAATGTTATTTTTAATGAAGTTCCAGACGGCGTCAGTAAGACCATGGTCCTTTGTTCACTTCATTTTAGCGAGGAACTGTTTACAAACAAGGCATAATTTGGCGCTGGATTTTCAGAAAGACTGAAACTATATTAGATCTGACAGTAATGTCACACCACACAAGTGTAGGTAACTGTTTATATTACGTCATCTCTATTGCTTTGTCTGCTACTACAGATTGTTTGATATGTACTGAGCATTTATGTGTTTTTGACCTAAATCTATTTAGCAGTTTAGATTTTACGGTCACCCTCGTGCAGATTGATCTTAAACACAGCTAAAAGGATTCCTACCAGTGGTCATCACAAAACTTAACATCTTGCACAGCTTTATCACAGGTAGAATGCAAGATGTTTCAATCCAAGCATTTCAGTCAAATGTAACTTATACAATATTTCAAACATTTAACCCACAGGAGAAAATCAACCCTTCGCAACATTTTAAAATCAGCCCAATTCCATGTAAAAAAATGTGGATCTTGTAAGATGTGCTCCCTTTATACAGAGTGCATGTGATTGCGAAATTGAAAGTGAATAGCTGCTTATTCAAAAGAGATTTAAATACTCCACATAGGATAGCGGCTCGCTAATGTGCGAAACTTATATTCAGTATTAGAATGATTAAGTGAGCAGGTGGTAATGGCCTGAAATTGAGCGGGAGTGGGATCAAGAAAACAGTCCCGCGCAGGGCTTTAATGCAAAAACGCACACAATGAATGGCAACTGTAGAAAGCAAAAGCCAAATCTCTGACATTTTGGGCACTTTAGAAATCCCAGCCGGACACATTTTTTTAGGTGCAAAAAGAGGACATGTCCAGGGAAAAGAGGAATTATGGTCACCCTACCTAAATCACAGCAGCGTCTATCTGTGAAGTATATATGCTGTCAAACATACACAGCCATTAGCCAATCATAGCAGTGGGTGTTTACTTTACAATCCGCCATGCCTATTCAAACAGAGCGTTCTGATGAGGAGATCAAAACAGGACTGAAAATAGCCTATTACTTCTGAATTATGATGTTTTTTAATGTAAAAAATCCTGACAACATTAAAAGTGGACCTTAGAGAACAATATAAAATAATAAAAAGGCTGTTGACCACTTTAAACTTATCTGAATTAGGCATTAATGAATAAAAGACACTTACCCCATTACCATCAGACAGAACTGGGTCAAACAGGCTGTCAAGATATCTGTCCATGCCTTTCTGAGTTGGTGCTTCACTGAAGTCTGATTCTGAGGGGAAAAAAAGTGAGGGAAAAACAGAAATCATGCAATTTGTCTTGTACAGAATATGTAAAAGCAGCTTAAAAACTAGCCAAAAAAGTTTTCAGACCATGGCTGTAATATCCATCTGAATCTGGCAGACTGGAGCTGGGCATCGTCTGAGGGAGCAGAAGTGAGCTGTCATCATCAGAATCAAATCCGCTTCCAAACAGAGCCCTGTGAAAGTTCATATTGAGGGCAAAATATTAGATAACAATACAATAACACTGCAAAAACATTTCCCCTGAAATTAAAGGAACAGTTCACTCAAAAATAAAAATTCTGTTATTAATTACTATGTTAGTTTGTGTTCTGAAGATGAACGAAGGTCTTATGGGTTTGGACGACATGAGGGTGAGTAATTAATGACAGAATTTTAATTTCTGGGTGAACTATCCCTTTAAATGTGAAGTTTGTAATTTCTGTACAACTAGTGGCAGTGCTCCCCATCTTCCACTGTTAGTCAGTAGTTTAGAGCCACTAATACCACAAAAATGGCACACTCACATTTAAAATCACATTAAAAACAAATCTATTAAAATATAATTTATTTTTATGATCATCTATCATTAGGGTGACCACTCATCCCATTTTGTGTTGTACCGGACAGCATTTTTACCCCTTCTCCCGCATGTCGCATATTGAGAAAAAATTTCGTCAGTCTGTTGGTTATTATCATATTAAGAAAATGTCCATGCGTTTTTTATTCAAAGGATGTGCAGACCTCATCAAGTGATCTAGCACCACCGAACAAAATTGTCGAGTGCACACGAAAAACACGATATTCTCCATTCATTTTAACAAATGTAATTTTAGACGCAACTTTCTTCTTATTTTAATAGTTTGTTTGAGGCAGTTTCTATGGCGTTATTTAAAATGACAAATGTCTAGAGTGCATTATTGTAATGTGGGGGTGCATCAAAATGTGCAAGCACAAATCTCTTCTCTCGCAGGTGGATTCTCTTTACTCTCATAAAAAAAGACACGCTTTCTCTCGCTTGCATGTGCGCGATCAGAAACATAAATCAGCGCATATGACAACGGATGTAATACGTATTTACACAGCATAACAGTAGAAAATGTATCTGTCTCACACGTGTCCCGCATTGTCTTGCAAAATCACATTTACGTCTATTGCCAGGTGGTCACCCTATCTATCATATTATTGTACATAATCCACTTCCAGTGTAAATAAAAGTTCATTTAACATGCAAGATTATCATGTAGATACTGACAGGCTGGCATTTGGCCTAGTTCTGGTGAGATTCTCGGCGGAGATGATGAAGTAGGACTTTTGCTTGGGAAAATTTCTCATCAGTTCCATGTCTGCGATCAAGTCCATGACATAATCATGCCCTGCGAGCTCCGCCCACTGTCCGTGCTCCTTCATGATAACAGAACAGCCCTTCCAGGCCTCCGTTACGCCCCTGCGGATCCAATTAATGGGACTATTCATTTCAGGCAAATTACAGATGGCAGAGATAATGAAGGCCTCATTATAGACTGTACATATCCCGACATGCCCGAAAGAAAGAGCCATGCACTAATGACATACAGCATATTAAAAAGCTCTCTGTGATGAATAGACGGTAAAATGACAACACCTACACAGGCTGAAATGGAGCAAAATCAAAAGATGTGTCGGCTGACATTAGAGAGAGAAAAACATGATACATGTACGATTGTGTACCTATGCTGTAGGATATCTCCAGCCAACTCCTCCCCACTCGTCCAGGAGTGCAGAGGGCAAAGGAAAGATGTCCCTGTCAATACAACATGATGTTTAACAGCTGTGGTTTGATAGGCGTGAATGAGTGAAGACAAAACGCAAATGTCTGTATCTATTCTGTACAGCATTACAGATCAGGTATCACCTGATATAGATGCGCTTTACACATTGTCTCCAGAGGGTTTTAAGAAACAAAGGAATCTGTCTAGCAGATTTAGGAGATTACGATGATGGAAGAGCCATTCAGGGCTTCATTTAACTGTTTTGCAAGCTATCTATTCTGTTTGTCTTATATAAGTGTGCACATCTCTTTCATTCCAAATAAGGATATCTAAAAATATTCTGGTTTCAGCTGGTTTTAGCTGGTTGGTCAAGTAAAGTAGTGGTCAAAACCAATCTAAAACCTGCCTGCTGCTGTAAATTAGCTATGACCAGGCTGTAACACCAGCTTAGGCTGGTTTCATGTGTTGTTTTTCAACTGGGGTTAGTGCTGAAATGTGCATTTGAAACGTAAAACTGAGGGTAGGTTGCACCAAAGGCTAAATTAGGCAGAAATCAGGAGCAATCAAGGATTTGTTCAAGGTTTTATTTTACTTAAACTAAAATTTAAGCTATAGCTCACCCAAAAATGAAAACTCTGTCATTATTTACTCACCCTCATGTCGTTTTAAAACCTGTAAGACCTTTGTTCATTTTCTACACACAAATTAAGATATTTTTGATGAAATCTAAAGGCTTTCTGATCCTTCATAGACAGCAACGCAACTGATACATTAAAGGCCAAGAAAGGTAGTAATGTCATCAATAAAATAGTCCATGTGACATCTGTGGTTCAACCTTAATTAAGGGTCTTACAGGTTTGGAACGACATGCGGGTGAATAATTAATGTCAGAATTTTAATTTTTGGGAGAACTTTCCCTTTAAACACAACTGAATTAGACCTTGACTGCTTTTTTTTAAGCCACCCACCCTAACTTTAACCAATTCAAGGTTGCAGAAACTCAAACAGTGAAACTGACACACACCATCGAAACAGTGCACTTGCAAAACCATGTTTGCTTTCTTCCTATTGGCTGTCCATTCCAGAAGGGACAATGGGTAAGTCCTCGCCGTCTCCGGTCCATACAAGGACTTCTGCATGGCTTGAATGAGCTTGTGTTGGCCAACAGCTTTGAATCCATTATAGGCATGATCTGAGACAAACCTAAAACATACAAAAGCCAACACATAATGAAGGCTCATATGTAGTTCGTGACATATTCAATGTAAACATATGTGTGTGTTGCTTACTTCAGAAGGTATTTCTCCATTTTGGCCGATGGTGCGAACGCACTCAGGCAGGCCAGCAGCAGCAGCCAGCCTCTCTCTGAGTTATCTGGGTTGGTGTTTCTCCAAACCTGATTGGCAATTTGACATAAGATTTCATCCCGCAAGCCAGGGTTGGTAAGCCCCTTCTGGATGATGTAGTTTCCAAATAAATTCTCCTGAGCACCGTTTAGATGTGGGTCACCCATAAACCGCAAGATCTACAAAGTGAACGAAACAGCAATGCTAATAAAGTTTAAATCACACTGACTTATGGCGACAACAGAGGCACATATCTTCACGTAACGATCACATGCTCATAGTAGGTGGTGTGTTGAAAGGTTTATGTGTTATTGTTAAAAATCTGTTTCTCTATGGAGAAAATAAATGGGATTTTCACTTCCAGAACTAACATTTGAGCTCTACCGCATGTATAGTAGATGACAATGGGAAAACATTTAACAGAATATAATGCAGTGTACCATGACAAAGACATCTAGAGCGCCATGTGTAAGATCGTCGTCGATGTGGGTTAGTGATGTCTTCAGAGGTGCAGTTAACATTCCAAACTTTGCTTCCTGTTTATTTATCACAAAAAAACATACAGTTTAATATAGAGTGTATCAATCAGTCCAGGAATTTGCGATTTTGGAATAAATTACATAAGTTTATCCTACCTTGAAGTGAATTTGGACAAATTTGGAGATAGTGTAGTTGTTGATGTCAAGAGGTAGCGTGAGCTGTGACTCCACCTGAACTGTGGGAGCCTGGACTAAAGCCAAGCAATCAGAATGGAGCTCTCTACCTCCTAAAAAACACAGAAGTGAGAAAGGCAGTGCACATTATATACTTTTGAACAGTGTGATAAGATTTTTCAATCTTTTATGCTCATTTAGGCTGTGTTATTTGGTTAAAACTACATTGCAAACAGTTGTGAAATATTATTACAATTTAAAATAACTGTTTCTATTTTCATATATTTTAAAATTTAATTTACTCCTGTGATGGCAAAGCTGAATTTTCAGCATCATTACTCCAGTCTTCAGTGTCACATGATGCTTCAGAAACCATTCTCATGTTCTGATTTGATGCTAAAGAAGCATTTAATATTTAAAATATTTAAAATATTTACACAACTATCAATACTTTGCTGACCAAATACCAAGCAATGCTTAATTTTGTTCAGTCTGTGGTGTAAAAAGGTCACATTAGCAAACACTTAAGCAAATCATGGTCAGGTCAAAGTGTCTGAATAATTTTTGTTCCCAAATTTTTGATCAATTTCACTGGTAGTCCACTGTATGAAGAATTTTTGGGTCTCAGTTTACTATTTTGTGATCCTCACTTACATAAATGAACTATAGTGTCCTGCACCCACTAGTAAAAACAATATAAAAATTGTATCTGGTGTATATTATGTATATTAAATGGACAGTTCACTCAAAAATTCTGTCATTAATGACTCTCCCCTCATGTCGTCCCACATCCATAAGACTTCGGAACACAAATTAAGATATTTTTGATGAAATTCGACAAAGAAAATTTTGACAGAGAGGATGACTTGCAAATTTTGCCCAATATATACAGACGATGAGCTAAGAGAGATGGACGTTCTGTGACAGAACGCCGGCTCTTGCACTGACACGGAAGTTTTCTTTGCGCACAAAAATTATTCTCTTGAACGTGGTAGTTGTGTTGCTGTCTATGCAGGGTCAGAAAGCTCTTAGATTTCCTCAAAAGTCTTAATTTGTGTTCTGAAGATGAACGAAGGACTTGCTGGTTTGGAAAGAAATGAGTGTGAGTAATTAATGACAGAATTGTAATCTATCCCTTTAATGTACCATAGTATGAGAAAATGCATTACCAGCAGCTGCCTGCAGCAGTGCTCCGAGTTCAGCTGGAATGACCAGATGAGTGACATTAACCACTTCCCGTTTAGACAGCTCCTGCAAATACAGTATATAATATTCAGAATAATATTCAGAATAGGTTTTGATCAATTTAAGTTTTTCAGTGAAAAATATTTCATAATATGTCCCTCTATATACAGTAGGCATAAGAAATACACTAAAATGTGGTCCATTTAGACAGTGAATGCCATTATAACCATTTCTATTCTCCTTTGCTCCTCTTCTGCTTTCCTCCTGGCCTCATATCTCAGCTAAAACAAAAGAAAAGAAGTAAAACTATTAAGTGTGGGACTGTTGCTCAGACTGATCACTACACGCTGAAACCGCATTGTTCTTACCTTAATGTATCTCTTGCGATCAACGTACATATGGATCAGAGAGCGGAATTTCACCAGGCTGGCTCTCATTTTCACATACCGTTTCCTGCGCGAAGAATGTAAAATAATATTTTACAAAAGGGGTTCTACCAGAAGGATTTTTAGTGATAAATGATAGTTTGTACCTTGCGAGAAAGCCTCGGCAGTGGGCCTGTAGCCGTATGATCTTCATGCGGAAGGCCGTATAGCGTTTTCTCACAAAGAACATCCTGACGTAACGCTGCAGAGTCAGGGCAGCTATGTGCCTTACTCTGTCCCTCTTGCTCTCCAACAGGAAGTATATGTCCTCTTTCATGAACAACTAACAAACAAAATGTGCAGTGCTCACATAGACCTTTCACATCATAAATTCTGGTCCGCATTGTATAATGCCTAGTCCAAGAACTACCTGCAGGTGGTCTGACAGTCTAAGGCTGCGTCCAAAATGTAATAGTCCCTGAGTAGGTAGTTCTTTTGAATAAGTCATTAACACCCATTAAAAAAGTATGTTCTTTGCATGTAGTATTAATGAAATTCACACATATTACATCTGTTATTGTCATGTGACCCACCAATGTCAATTATGTTGCTTCACTGCCATTCATAACTCATCTAATATGGCCTCATGGGATGCTAAAGTGGAAGTAGTAAGTCATCCAGGTACTTTTCACCCAGGATTATATGAATACTGCGAATTCAGACTTAAACTCAAAAGACAAAAGTTTTTGAACAGTAAGATTTTTAATGTTTTTTTTTAAAAGAAGTCTCTTCTGCTCACCAAGCCTGCATTATTTGATCTAAAGTACAGCAAAAACTGTAGCATTTTGAAATGTTTTACTATTTAAAATAACATTAAAAAATGTAATTTTTATTTCTGTGATTTCAAAGCTGAAATTTCAGCATCATTACTCCAGTCATATGATCATTCAAATATTCTGATTTGCTGCTCAAAAAACATTTATTATTAGTATTATGTTGAAAGAAGAGTAAAATTGAGTAGAATTTTTTCAGGTTTTTTTGATGAATAGAAAGTTCAGAAGAACAGCATTTATCTGAAATAGAAATTTTTGTAACATTATAAATGTATCATGACTTTTGATCAATTTAAAGCATCCTTGCTAAATGAAAGTATTAATCTCTATAATTTCTTTAAAAAAAATCCAAGCTTTTGAATAGTATAGGGTACAATGTTATAAAAGCTTTTTATTTCAGAAAAATGCTGATCTTTAGATCTTTCTATTCATCAAAGAATCCTGAAAAATGTACTCAACTGTTTTAAATATTGGTAATAATAATATGTTTCTTGAACAGCAAATAAGCATATTAGAATGATTTCTGAAGGATCGTGTGACACTCAAGACTGGAGTAATGATGCTGAAAATTTTGCTTTGATCACAGGAATAAATTTAATTTTAATATATTTTTACTTTAAATAGAAAGCAGTTATTTTAAATTGTAAAAATATATCACAATATTACTGATTTTGCTGTATTTTGGATCAAATAAATGCAGGCTTGGTGAGCAGAAAAGAATTCATTAAAAAACATTAAAAATCTTACCGTTCAAAAACTTTTGACTGGCAGTGTACTATTCTTTTCACGTACTGTTTTATGCCTCCTAATGTTGAAAAAAAATAAACAGCATATGCTGATTAGGTATGTTTTGAAGCTTGGCAGTTGGTTTAAGATGGTCATGTGCTGATAGTTAGTTGGTTATAAACTGGTTATGAGCTGGTTTAAGCTGGTCCTGTGCTGGTCCTTAGCTGGTCCTAAGCAACTTGTTCAGGAGCAGCTTAAATCAGCTGATGACCAACTAAGGACCAGCTTAAATCAGTTCAACCAGCTTCATGCTTCAAAACATACCTAACCAGCATATGCTGATTTTTTTCAGCAGGGTATATAGTAGTAAAGTTTGCGATTTCGGATGCAGCCTGAGACTTGGTGAATAATAACAAGTACACTTATCTGAATCATGCTCACCTTGGTGACACCAACTTGAAACGTTCCTGGTCTAACAGGACAAAGCTTCCTCAACATGATGACACAGTTTTCACCATTGGCAGGAGGAGGCTGTTTGAGGCCTAGCAGGGACTTGTATCTAAACACAACCAAATAGTTAAATAATCAGTTCAGTTTGAGTCAAACTGGCCCATCCTAGTTTGACAACTCTAGATCTTACCTGAAAAGGAAGACATCAAATTGCATTCTGATCGGATAGCCTTCTCTCCTGATTCGAATTGTTTCCAAAATCCCAGAATAGTTAAGTTGGGCACTGACCAGCTCCATGTCAAACACACCCGGCTCCTGCATGGTTACACACACACTCTCTCAATCAATTTCAATTCTGGCCAAGATGCAAATAGCTTAATACCTCTGAACCCAGTGGCTGCTGCTCCTTACCTTGTTTTGGTTTGGCTTTATGCACCTCACAAAATATGGGTTGGCTCTGTCAGTACAAAACAATAGAAAGCACTTGATGATAAATAACTTACATGGCTCTGAAGCCAATCAAAGACAACAAGAGATTCATGTAGACAGCGTATGCGCAATTTAGGTGGTCTACCTCTCCATCTTTTCAATGAGCTCCATGAGGGATTGTTGGAACTTGGCCGCCACCGTTGAGGGCTGATGGCGCCGCGTTACCGTGCTGTTTTTTCCAATGAAGGACTTCTGTTGGTTGAGGATCTCAGCATGGCTCATAAAGAGATATGCAACCATCTAAAACCACAGCGAGATAAGAATTATTAAGGTCATTTATTTTTGGCTAACGGTGGCTAAATCAACTCTCTCACCTTGTTTTTGCTCTGAATAAAAAGGTCAAGAACATCCTGCCGAACTTGATCGTAATTCTTATCCAGAAATTTATGAACCTGGGAAGCATCAGAGAAAGTTTGGTCCATTCCTCCACTAATACTTTATTAGAAAATAATTAAAATATATGATGGTTCAAGGCAAGTCGTTTAAATGCACCTGATAAGTGACCTTCCCAGCATAATGCTTGATCGTAAATTCAGGGAGAGGCATTTTTGGCTTGGAATACAGTGGATTGTTGCCATGGTGATAGTGGCATTTCTGAAGGAAGGTATGGTCTGTAGCCTGGAGGAAATGCATTCAAAAAGAGGTTAATTAAAATGCAAATTACGCAAACTAGCGGCGATGAATAGGTAAACGCTAACAAGAACACTGAACATTAAAGCAAAATGACACCTGTGGAAACCCGCTCTGATCATCTAGAATTCGGAGTATCCCATGTGGCTTTGCTGCAATGAGGTCGATGCAGGCCTGGTTGTCAGAGAAAGGCACATCTTCCCAGCTGATTTGCTCTCTGTTATATTCATCCTTGGATATTCAAAAGAAAATATTTTTTTAGACGCACAACACTGCTGTTTACTCATCTACAGTTCTCAGAGGATTAGAGTGAATAAAGACAGCTTACTTGTTCTTCTTTGAAAATGACCCTGTTGAAAAAGAACTGAAGGTACTCATTTGCATAATTTATGCAAAGCTGTTCAAAGCTGTTGAAGGTGAGGTCCTACAAAGCACAAAAAAAGTGGGATTCAGTCAAATGAAATCTAAGTTTACAGCAATGTAGAGTATTAGCAAACCCTTGTACTGTGGGAGCAAACAAGTCACAGCAGCATACCTCAAATCCATAGATATCAAGGATGGAGATAGAAAGTGCTTCGTTCCGAGGATAAACCTGCCTATTTATTCTGTCTGTTAGCCAGCTGAACAGAAGGGAATACAGGATCTTGGCAACTGCGTCTCTGTTGTTTGAGAGGGAAAATTACCATAATTTGATTACTTCAGTGCTCAGTAGTTACACAGTAAAATCTGCCGTTTTGCCATTTCATCTATAAGGATGAAGTTCTCTGAATGCCTGCCTGGACCCTTTTTATCTTTTATTTAAAGCCCTTTTGCTTCAAATTGCATTCTTTTTTATTTTTATTGAATTCTTGGAAGCATACCTTGCCACACAATTTGAAGTTGCTTCAAATAATATTACGCAATTTTATGCAGAAAATGAACCTATTTCCTGAAAACTAAAACTGACATAAATCACAACGATATCTGTGATAGGCCTATAATCTCTGTAAAATGGGCAGTAGTCAGATGTAGCCAATCAGAAGGCTTGTAAAGAGAATTCTTCCTGTCAATCATTTTCCACATCCACCAGATGCTGAAAGCGTGACAGACTTCATGCCATGTCGTAATTACCGTAACTACAAGATTCCAACTTGTATAAAGGGTTTACGACCTCATAGAACTTGTAATTACAAACTGGGAGTTAACATGAGAGCTATGACTTGTATCGCCTATCCACCTTTTTCTTCCCGTAAGAGTAGGCGTGGCCATTTGTGAATTTATGGGTGTGGCTTCCAGTCTCATCTGTGTCCAGCTAATTTTAGTGGTACAAAACAGCTTGTTTTGCTGCTTGATATTGCACATTGGTGTGACTTTCCATATTATTTAAACGTGTTATCAGTTTTACCGTTTCCTGCTCATTGTTATTCCTCTCGTTATTTCCCTAAAGAAACTAGAAGTCTCGCCCATAAGCTTATCTCCGTGTTGGAGAATAAGGTGGATTTTAGCATTGATAGTGCTGCCATACAAACGCATAATTCTGAGTCTGAGGTTGTAGCTAGAGCCATTGAGAAACTCTGGTTGTGGCTAGAGGTAGAATGTGACGTGTTGTCATCTTGAAAATACGATAATTACAACATAGTTTACTACAACATAGTTTCAACATAGAACTCGACATAATTTAAAATAGTTTTCAGGAGTTTGTAGGGTGTGAAATGTTAGTGCTAATTGTCACGACACAATAACAGCTTACAAAGCCAAACGCTGAAAAAGAAATAGGAGGACAGAAGAAAAAATAAAGAGACCAAAAACTGCCAAGACCAAAAAACAAGCAAGACGGGCATGAACATCGGTAAACTTGTCATCCCCAGAAGAAGCTGAGAGCTTCAAAGTGCTTAAAAAGCAGCCGAGCTCACTTTTTTTCTGCTTGACAGGTATGTACACCATGGTTATGCCAAGGCGGGTTATGGAAAGAGAGCCGTGGCTTATTCAGTGAATGTCTGGCACAGTGTTACCAAATCCGTGGTTTTGCCGCGGAACTGGGCTACTTTAACG
>JAHKKF010493628.1:0-18108 GCA_019740295.1 Labeo calbasu | reverse complement strand
TGATGTACTGTTTCCTATTTAATACTGTACAGCCGCCTTGTCACAATTCTGTATTGTTAAAGGCGGTATATAAATAAAGGTGACTTGACTTGACATGAGTATGTTTTGATTTAAAGCTCAGAAGCTACAGCTTACATGAACAAACATGACACTTGTAAATTTAATTTAATATAAACTTATTTATCCAGTAATGTGTCACAGTAATGTATCCAGTAATGTGTCATCCAGTAATGTGTCACATTTTTTAAAACAAATGTTAAATCTTAACATAAAATTGTAATGTTACACTGCATTTAAAAAAAAAGAAAAAAAATGCAGTGATTGATATATAGTTTATTTATAGTTATTTTCAAAGCCTCGATGTCATTATATAAGAACTTCATTATTGTTTAATTCTAACAAATACATTCTTGTTAAAACTAACCAAAATTTAAAATAATTTGCTTATACTTTCCGCACAGGAGAGACTTCTTGTTTTTAAACAAAAGGAAATATATTGGTATTAATCAGCATTGGCTATCAGCCAAAATGGTTTGAAAAATAGCAGCATAAATCAGCAAAATCCAATATTGTGCATCTCTAGTGCGCACCTTTCAGTAGGTTTGCTAACCATTAAAAGAAAAAGGCGCAAATGTGTGTGCGTGATGTATGAGAACCAATGAGGTCCGTTCTGTTCTAGCGCCTCACGCACATTTGAGTTTACGCTTCACTCGAAAGTAAATTACATACTGTTTATTTTTATCTGCTTGCTTTGGACTTGTCTAACAGACTGGCATTCGTGAGCTTCATGCTTTTTAACCTTATGCAACCTTACATATATATCCAAAACTCATACCTTAGTGATGTAGTATTGTGACAGTGTGGCTGCATTAATGGCCCACTCAAGCGGCACAAACTGCTTGTACTCCAGCTGTCTCTGTAGTGTACTGTGACAGTACTGTCCAGCTCGCTCATACTGCTGCAGATTCTTGTACACTTGAGCCAGATAATACAGTGTGTGCGTATATGCCATTTCAAACCTGCTGGCACATATGGGGAAAAAGTGGGGTTAAAACATTGGTGGAAGCACATAATGTTTTATACAGAGGATCAAAGGGAGGGATATTACCGTCTTATCTTCTCTTGTTCAGATAATTCCTCTCCCTCTAGCACAAAATAGTCTTGAAGATCCAGTGGTGGCTGACCATCCTGATATGCATAAAGAAAACAATTGTCAGCCCAAAAATCGTCCTATATCGCTGTTTTACCTTTTTTGTTAAGGGTGTTTGATCTTCTTTGCATGTTTTTTTTTTGCAAAGACTGGGCTGGTACTGCTGCAGCGATGTAGGATGATTTTAAAATGATTTTTGAAGTTGAGGGAGAAAATACGATTGGAGTTTTTCGACATACCCGAACTGTCTTGAGCCAGAGTACACAGAGTTCAACGAGAGCAAGACAAGACGAGTGTCTGAGAATAAAAAGCATTTAAGTTGTTCTTTAATACGTTTTGAAAATACTTTAATGAAAATAACCGAGCATTTCGCTAGATAAGACCCTTCTTCCTCGGCTGGAATCGTTTACAACCACATTTGGGATCGTTTGAAGCCGCATTTAAACTGCATTTTGGAAGTTTAAAATCGGGGCACCATATCAGTCCATATTATGGAGAAAAATGCTAAAATGTTTTCCTCAAAAAACATAATTTCTTTACGACTGAAGCAAGAAAGACATGAACATCTTGGATGACAAGGAGGCGAGTACATTATCTGTAAATCTTTGTTTTGAAAGTGGATGTCTCCTTTAACAGAGTGTTTTCACAACACATAATCAATCAGCCATATTGGTGGCACTGAATGTAAACAATGCCACTGAAGGGAATGGAACTGCTGAGTACTGCTGCTGAAAATGGTCAATTATTGTCATGTTTTGGGCTGTACTAATCGGTACCAGGAAAAACATTTGAAGTACTATAGATTGGCAAAAGTTATAACAAATCAAGGAGAAGAGTGCAAAAGCCTGTCTGAGGAACAAAAGGCAAACTGAACCAGGATTTTCAGGGCAAGAATCTTGACAACATTCGTGTTTGTTTTTATAATTTCCAGTCAGGTAGGTGAAATATTAGGCTAACATCTTTAGTAATACTGTTTGTACATATATTTACCACCTATTGACTTTAGTTCGTCAAAATATTGTGCGCTTTCCTGTTTACAATGTCCTTCTATATAATATTTTGCGTGGTTTAGACAGCATAAATTAGCAGAACAACATATTCAGTAGTACATTAACAGTGCAGTCCATGCTTTTGTTTAGATCCGAGTATCTCCAGTATGGCTGCGCATCTGGGTAACTGACCAAATAGTGGCGAAGGGCCTGTCACCGGTCCCAGTAAGAAACAGCTTATGAAACCCGTCCCATTCATCTTATCAGAAGTCAGTGTACCATCAGAATGAGAAATTAATATGTTAAGGTAAAGAAACTTTCTTTAATAAAGCTATTTTTATAAAAACTAAAAAGACGAAATGTTGCCCACTTAATGCATAAAAATAATCTTATAAAAGATAAGATCTTATAAAAACTCATAAACTGTACAGTAGAGTACATAGTATAAGTGCATAGTGTGTAATCTGGGACACAACGTGTTTTTTTTTTACACCAGTAACGTTAGCAAGCTACAAGGCTATGCTAAAATATTGAGGAGACGTCACAGCGACGTCATGCGGAAATCATAATATGACGCCCAAAATGTCGTTGATGTTTAGGTAACGTTAGAAAATTCGCTAGATTTTGAGACAAAACCTGCAACACACACACACACCTCTTTCATGTAGAGCAAATACATAGATTCGGCCACTTCCAGAAATCCTTGTGCCTTTTCGATCTCATCTCGTCCCGCCCACAAAATGCCGAGCTGATTCTGTCAAAAAAAAAAAAACCCACAATGGATACCACAACACACAAAGATGCAGAAGTCAGCTACAAATCTACCTTGCACATTTATTTACCTACATGAAGCTTTTAGGAAAAAAGGCTCATATGTGCAGTGTATTATTTACCCGGGCCTGTATAAATAACGAGACGTTCTCCCGTGTTGTTGTGCATTTGTCAATGAGTTTCATGCAGTTCATCAGATGCTGCTCTCCAGCTGACAGCTCTTCGGTCTCAATGTGGTTCACGCCGAGATAGTACTGCACCACCGCCAGCCTCGCCGCTCGCAGACCGGCTGGAGAGTCTCCAGAACACGCTTTCCCACACTGATTCTCCGGTTCTCCATCCACCACCTCCCTGGACTCACAGTCTGCTTCTTCATTGTCAGCCTCGCCCTCCTCCTCAATTTGAATTTTTTTCAGTGAACAATGGATTTCCTTCAACAGATCTCTAGCTTTGTATTTCGATCGGAAAGGGTTGTTCTCAGGGTCTTTTCTCGACTCTATTTCGGAGAGCTCCTGCGCCAGACGAAATTTCTCGCACACGGTCCCCCACTCTGTGCTCTGGTTGGCAGCCATGTTTTCTTCTCGGTGTTATTGCAAATATTCACCAGCAGAGGTCAGTCAACAACACACAGGTTCTATTATTCGTGTCTAAGATTGAGTACTTTTAATAAAGGAATACATTTAAATATTTATGCCAAAATAAATATTTTATTAAAAATAAACATTTGTTTTAAATCACGATTATACGGTTGTTATGTTACAAAATTAGCTTTTGTTGTGGCTGCTTATGGCATTGCCTTTATTCAGCTGCTGTCCTTTCCCCCCTTTCAGATGTTCTGGCGCCATCTACAGGCCACGCAGTGCATTTCAAAAACATAAGCAGGCCTCTTTTTGGCGGATATGACAGGTAAATCATTTTATGCCTAGGGGCCTGTCCCAATACCCACATTTGTGGTCTTTGCACTTATTTACTCTATGTACAGCTGTATAAATAAAGAGATGTGCATATGTTTTTTACATAATAATATTAGAGAAAGAGACAATAATTAGAGATAGAGAAAAATTACAGAAATTAATCGCAGAACACAGGCAATGATTCATGTTTTAGCTGTTTAAGCTGGAGATGGCATGGAGGAATTGCATTTAAATGCAAGTAATGTTTATACAGAGCTTAATTTACACATTTTGAGTTTCAGTACTTTGCACTTTAGAATAAACTTTAAATGTCAGTTCTGTAGTCCCTAAAAGACAACACAATTTAATTGTGGTGCTTCTAATAAGGTGATAAAAATTAGTTGCAAATGTTTATTAGCATACACATTTCCATCTCTGCACCAATAAAATGTGCAACACTTTACATTTTACAGCTGAATTTTATGTAAAAATGTACAGTAATACATTAACATGATTACATGTCTAAAAAAAATTAACTAATATATGTCACAGTGCTTTCTCAGTTGATAAATCACAGTACAGTCTTAAGTAGCACAGGTATATTTGTAACAATAGCCAAAAATACATTGTATGGCTGAAAGTAATCAGTTTTTCTTTTATGCCAAAAATCATTAGATATTAAGTAAAGATCATGTTCCATGAAGATATTTTGTACATTTTCTACTGTAAATATGTCAAATCTTAATTTTTGATTAGTAATATGCATTTCTAAGAACTTCATTTGAACATCTTTAAAGGCGATTTTCTTAATATTTTGCACCCTTATTAATATTTTTCTTAATAGTTTGCACCCTCAGATTTCAGATTTTCAAATAGTTATATATATCTTGACCGAATATTGTCCTATCCTAACAAACCATACATTAATGGAAAGTTTTCAGATGATGATTTATTCAACTTTCAGATGATGTATAAATCTCAATTTTAAAACATTGACTCTTATGACTGGTTTCGTGGTCCAGGTTTACAAATGTTGTTTAAAGTTGTTTAAATGAAGCATGCAAATTTTGAAAAAATCTGAACATTGGACAGCGTAAAGTTTAAAATTATTGTTGTTGCTTTTGACATATTAGAGTTAAAATAGCCAGACAAATAATATTTAAATAAACTCCCTCTTGTCTAAAACTTTCGGAAAATATAGACAGAAACCAAACTGCAAAGTCTGGTGATGATTTCTGATTTCATGAGAAAAAAAAAAACACATTTTGAGAAAATGGCCTTTAAGTATGTAAGTTTGTATTTGAACAGGCACAAATAGATGAAGTGCAACAAAATGAACATTTAATAGCCCAAAATTTCACATTTGAACAGCGCATGAAAAACAATGGTTTTATCTGTAGCGTCTTACTTAAAAATGGGTTTGTTTATCTTTTAGTCTGTCCAAACTGTTATGTAGGTGGTTTATCTCACTCTCTCATCAGTTGACAGGGGCCCAGGGTTTGAATTATGGGGTATGATCCACTTCATTAAGGCCTGAACCTCCACAAACTATCAAAACGGTAAGTGGGTAGTATACGTTTTTACATTTTTAATGTTTACTTTTCAACAGTGTTTTCAAACGATGGACCTCAATGGTTAGATTGCAAGTTGATAAAGATTAGCTTACATGCAACTTGCAACTTGGTGCTAAGTAATGCTAACAAAAATGAATTTAAAAATAATAAAATGTAAAAAATTCTGCCTTCTGCCTATCTGGTGGTCACTTTTTGGATATTTGGCTTGTTAGCCATCAACTGTTGAGTTTTTGTTGAATTTGTGTTTTTACCTTGTTGGAGTGTATTGGTTTAAAGTTTTAAATCCAACAGCTAATTTTAAACAATTTGAACAACACTGTCACATCCTTCCACATTTATATATATATATAAAATGTCCTCTGTCCATTTAGGTACATCCTTCCCATGTGGTCACTACAAAGTGACACTTTTTTCTAACACCCACGGTATGATTCTTGTTTTACATCACTAACTAAAGAAGAAGTCCATGATTGTTCTCTTGAGGGCACAACAGAGTAGAGAATAAAACCTCTCATGGGGTGAGTCACATTTGCAAAGGTTTCTGGTCATTTATCAAAACTCATGTTTACCAAAAATGTTGTCTGTAGTCATAGAAATCACAGTAGACATGTTGCCTGTATTGGCTTACTGCATGTTTCAAGTGTATACTCTGTGTGTCCTAATTTATCTCCACTTCATTCTCACAATTAATGTATGTTTCACTTCAACATTTTGCTTTAACCTGACTCAAATGTACCTGAAACCCTGCAAAGGCTGCAACGTTTTAGTTCCTCCTTTTAGTTAATAGTGGGTTGAAAAGTGGCATTAATAGCAAGCTTGTAAATAAAAAAAAAAAAAAGGTTACAGTTTTTTTTCTTTGTTTCTGTATTTGTAAAATAATGTATAAATGAAGTAATAACCTAACCTACACTTAAAAACGTAAAAAAAAAAAAAAAAAAAAAAACAGTGGCATTAATGGTATAAAAAAAAAAAAAAGACAGCTGCGGCTGTCAAAACTTTAACAACATTTTAAGGTTTACAGATTGTACTTACATTTATGGTAATAAAATGTATATTTTATTAACTGAAATAGTTTTAATATACCTAATTACTAAAATCGTTTTATATCTTTAACATATTCTGATAAACACCATACCAACACAGGTGGTAAAGAGAAAGCCTTTATCACAAATAGCTTTTCCGCAGCTGAGGTAAATACAAATGTATATATAGAATGTACATAACTGATAAGAAAGGTCTAAGACTTATAATTATTTCAATGAAAAAACATTAAATGTGAAATTCCTTCCAAAAACTGTACATTTAACAGTATTTTACTGCAAACATGAAATGACCTACAGTTTTTCACCGTATAGAGTAAGGAAACTTACTGTTAGCCAATTAACAGGTTTTGACTGTAGCAATATAATTTCAGACAGAAAAAGAAAAAACACATTGAAATGAAACATTATGAATCATGAGACTGAGTCAACTGGCAACTCTTTAAAGATGTGTAGAGTAGTTGCTATGCTGTGCACAACATTTGACTGAGCTGTTTTACATATGCTGCATTATAATTTCACTTAACTTCTGTTTTTAACTTGTCTGGGAAATTTTCTTTCTGTTTTACAGAGTCACAGCAGCCTACAGCAGCTCTGTCTGTGTGAGTTTAGGCAGTTGCAGTGTATTTTAGGAAGTGACGCTACCACCCACCATCAGGAAATGGACTGTTTCTTTTAGTAGATGTAAGTCATGAGCTGAAGGCAAATCGGTTTTATACCACAGTCATATGCGCAACGTATTTTGATCAGAAACTGTAGACTGAGAACGGAGGTAAACGGAAAGCCACTGTGGGAAGTTGCTGCCACTATACACCACCTGAAACAAGGCACAGTTTATTACAACCTGAGAGTCTTAGCACAAGAAACAAGGTGAGTCATTTTTAAAATAAAGATTATTGCACTCTTCTTGATTTGATCTTTAGGTTGGGAACTGTAGTTTTGAATTCATTTTAGAATTTAAATAGATTACTTAGCATTCTTTATTTTTTTGTTGCAAATGATGGAGATGACATGATGCATAATAAAAAGTTGGGGTGAAAGTGATAAGGAAGTTGAAAAAAAACATCTTCCTGTATTTTTGCTTTAACATTCATCGACTTTGTGAGAATTACTACTAATAAAAGGTAATTCTGCATATGATATAAAGTTGCTTAATCGCATCTCCTGTCAGAGAATGAGTTTTTGTATACAGAATATCTACTTGAAGTGTGCGCTCAAACTCAATACAGTCGATTGTGTTCAGAGGGGTACTGTTGATATACTGTGAAAACAGTTCCATGAAAAGTGAATTCTCCTCTGACAGGTCACATACAGGGCAGTCAGACAAATGTGTAGATAGCATAAAATTGTGAAATTGTTTGAGTGACATACTAAACAGGCTTTCCACTGAAATATAAAGTTCAGCCATATTTCATCACTTCTGTTGTGTTGATGTGGGTCATAGTAGATGTCTCATAGTTAGCGAGCCTGATTCATAAAATTCCATTGGTAAATTCTTCATTCATATAATGTGTTTAACACATTTTATTTGTCCACAGACAGACACTATGTCAGAGTGACAATTTTAGAGCATTTAAGGAGATGTAAGATGACTAATTACAATGTCGATGTATTTTTGGTTGACAAAACCACTACCAGTCAAAAGTTTTTGAACAGTGAGATTTTTTTAATGCTTTTTAAAGAAGTCTCTTCTACTCACCAAGCCTGCATTTATTTGATCCAAAATACAGAAACATTTGTAAAATTTGTAAACATTTTTACTATTTAAAATAACTGTTTTCTATTTGAATATATTTTAAAATGTAATTTAGGATCATGTGACTAGATTAATGAATTTTTAGCAATTTAGACAGTAATAGTTTTATTTAGTAAGGATCAAAAGTGTTAATAATGTTACACAAGATATCTATTTCAGATAAATGCTGTTCTTCTGAACTTTCTATTCATCAAAGAAACCTGAAAAAAACCTGCTCAGCTGTTTTCAACAAGTTTTTTTTGAGCAGAAAATCAGAATATTAGAATGATTTTTGAAAGATCGTGTCTGGAGTAATGTTGCTAAAAATTCAGCTTTGAAATCACAGGAATAAATTACTTTTTAAATATATTCAAATAGAAAACAGTTATTTTACGTAGTAAAAATATTTCAGCGTTTTACTGTGTTTGCTGTACTTTGGATCAAATAAATGTAGGCTTGGTGAGCAGAAGAGAATTCTGACCTGTTCAAAAACTTTTGACTGGTAGTGTATTTCTCAATCATCAAGTGTCTCACTGAATAACGTAGCCCCTGCAACATGGCTGGCATTCAGTTCTTCACTAATTCATTAATAAGCAAATAAACAAGCTTTTCGGACTGTACTAATGGTTAGATTTGAATGCAAACATAGTTCATTTAAATAACACAGCTTTGCAGAAGAAAATTAATTTAAGTTTCCGTCACATTTAAATGAACTATTAAAAAAAATTGAATAAAGATTATTGGAGTAGATTTTAAACTTTAATGTTTAATTCAAGGTGTTTCTTGACTTTTCTTTGCAAATATTAGTTACATTTTTGAGCTTTGCGGAAATTTCTAAGTGAAAATGGTTTCAAAATAATTTTTTACAGTGTATTTTTTAATTGCGGTAGTTGATGAACCAAGAAATTATTTTAAACTCTTAATGTTTTTCTATTTCCATTTGTTGCAGAACAACCTGGATACTCCACAATGTGTGAGGTGTTAATTGTATATGCCAGCGAGGCCACCGAATGGGCCGAGTATCTAGAGCAAATCTTGGAGGCATCGGGTAACTTTCTGGAGGGCTCTGTCATTCTGTGTGATGTAAATGAACAGATTTGGATGAAAAACCATGAGCTGGTTGGCTCCAGCAAGTGCATCATGCTTTTGCTGTCTGCTGCGTTGCTGGACATGCAGCATGACCCAGAAGTGCAGGACACTTTTCGGGATCTTCTTCTGCCTCCATGCAAAATTGTTGCCTTTTTGTGTGGCATATCAGAATGGCAAGTGTCAGCGGACTATTTTGAACACTGGGAGCATTGGAGAAAGCTCAATTCAGAAGACGAACCATCAGTATATGTGTCTACAGTCCTTGAGTGCATTAGAAGTGGTATGTATTCCTTATACTGTATGTACAGGCCTAAAAAGATGAACATAACTCCACTGCGGACAGACACACTGCAAAAGCGTGCAAATGAATATAATTTGATATAAAATATAAAAAATGTGTTGTACTTAATAGTATTTTGTTTAAAATCTAAGATTTATATTTGTATAGTTTTATTATTATTTTTATTATTTATATTTTATATATTTTTATTGTTTTACTTTGTTTTTAGGTTGGCGTGGTGAATCATAATAATTTTAACTAAATACCTAATGCATTCTTTCATTTAATTTAATTTTATTTAGCATAATAGGTTTGCATGGTGGATCATACTTAATTTACTAACCTAACTGTAAGAAGTAATATAGTCTGTGCCATATTTTATTTTATTTTATTTTATTTTATTTTATTTATTTATTTTTTTTTTTGTTATTTTGCCTAAATAGTTTTGCTTTGTGGATCATAATCAATCTTACTAAACACGAAGAGGTTGGCCTGAGGTAAAGTTTAATAAATATTTTTTCATTCTAGGGTCTGTTAATGAAAACCATTGTGAGAATCCATATGAAATTGAACTAGAGGAAGAAATGAATGAGTTTACATTATCAGAAATTCCCGAAACTTTACCCGATGAGACGGAACAGACTCAGGTGAATGGAGATGATGTTTGTCATACTGAGCAAACTTCTTCTAATGTCACGGAACCACAAAACGACCAAATTTGCCTCACCGTCCAACCAGACAGAATACTTTGTGGGGTAAGTGCGTTGCACACAAAGCATGCAGAGCCTAAATAGAATCTTTTCTAAGAATATATAGTTGTTAATGTCAGCATGAAGCTCGCATGGTTTTAGATCACACTTCTTCTTGCTCGCCAAATTAGACAGGAAGTCAGTGCAGGGCCCCCGTCTAACCAGCTAGATTTAGATAATTTTAAGCCATTCTTAATTCGGTGATGTGTTGCAAGAACGATGATGTAGCAGCGATGGGTAATAAAATGACTAAAGTATTATCACAGCTGCCCATGCTGTGCTTTTTAAGTAATTTACTAGCGAATTAAGTTGCTTTTGTTCCTTCCCGTAGGAACCGTTTTTACTAATCACTCAATTCTCAAATAATCAAGCTGATTATTTGAGAATATAATAAAATGAATTGAATTTTACACCCCAGTATGTCTCATGGTGTGGACATTTCAATATTTTAGCTTATATATGACTTAAATAGTTTTAGTGTTGTTCATATTTTTTTAAATATGTCCTGACTCTTTGTAAAAGATTGTTAGTTTTGAATTTTGGGAAATTATAGAAGTTTACACTTTAATAAACTAGCATTTCAGCATTTCATTCAGTAGCATTTGCTGACGTTTGCGTAATCAGCATGAATGATCTTGTGTTACTCTGTGTCGTTTACTGTATTAGACATTGTCTTTTGACGTTTTCACCATTTGTTTGTTCCCATAAAGACTCATGTGAATATTTATATAATCATGGCAAAGAAAATTGTGGATGAGGGCAGACTGGAGGTGGAGTTTCACTCTCAGTACTCGATACCTCAGCGGGTGCCTGGGACTCTTGTGAACGAGTACATTGTTACTGTACAGTCACCTGGTAAGACAAAAACACAGAAAGAGGAACTTTTCATATCAGTTCCTCTGTGCTTTTTCAGTTTCATCTGAATTTACATATTGTTTCCTGTTAATGTGCTCATTTACTATAAGAGAAGCTTTGTCTTTGTCAAATTTGTTTTTGGCTTTATTAATGTTAAAAAAATTATTTCTCATAGATATGCCAGCTGGGAAAGTTTCATTGACTCTTTATAAAAATGAATCTGTGGTATATTCAACAACTGTAACATATTACACAGAAATGGAGGAAATTTGCAGGTATCTAAAGAAAGCAATGGATCCAATGCAGTTCATGTGTCAGGTAATGATAAAACTAAAAAACAATCCAACTGTAAAAAACTGTATCACATAAACAGACTTGTTAGGTCATGTCGTGTTTATTTGCATAGCACTTTACATAATATTTCTTGTTTCAAAGTAGCTTTACTGAAATGTATGTTTTGCATACATACACTACCAGTCAAAAGTTTTTGAACAGTAAGATATTTAATCCAAACCTGCATTTATTTGATCCAAAGTACAACAAAAACAGTACAATTTTGAAATATTTTTCCTATTTGAAATAACAGTTTTCTATTTGAATATATTTTAAAATTTATTTATTCCTGTGATTTCAAAGCTGAATTTTTAGCATCATTACTCCAGTCACATGATCCTTCAGAAATCATTCTAATATTCTGATTTGCTCCTCAAAAAAATATTATTAGAATTATTTTTTTTTAAAACTGCTAAGTATTTTATTCAGGTTTCTGAATAGAACAGCATTTATCTGAAATAGAAATCTTTTGTAACATTATAAATGTCTTTAAAGCATCCTTACTAAATAAAAGTATTAATTTCTATCATTTTTTTGATCTTTCTATTCATCAGAGAATCCTGAAAAAATGTTTTAAACTGTTTTAAATACTGATAATAATAATAATTTAAAAAATGTTTCTTGAACAGCAAATCAGCATATTAAAATGATTTCATCCACGTGATCCTTCAGAAGTCCTTCAGAAGACTGGAGTAATAATGCTGAAAATGTAGCTTTGATCAGAGGAATAAATTACATTTTACAATATATTCAAATAGAAAACAGTTATTTTAAATAGTAAATATATTTCAAAATGTTACTGTTTGTCCTGTACTTTGAATCAAATAAATGCAGGCTTGGTGAGCAGAAGAGACTTCTTTAAAAAAGCATTAAAAATCTTACTGTTCAAAACTGACTGGTAGTGTAATTATGTAAAAAAAAAAAACAAATAATAATAATAATAATAATAAATTAAAAAATTATGCATATTGGTGGAACATTATGGTGTTGTGAAAAATGTAATGTTTCCTAATTACCTCATATTTTTGTTCTAATACTATTAGATTAAATTATTTAACACATCAAATGTTATAACATGTAGTCATTTTATGTCAAATATCTGACAGTGAATCAGCCCCACAGGTGGTTTGATATCATACAGAGGCCAGAATAGCAACACAGAGTCCTGAAATCAGTAATGCGAGATGCTTTATGTAATTTAGTCAGTAATAATAAAAAACTAAAGGTCATTATAGACAAAACAATTTTGTGAGGCAACAGGAGCAGAAGTAAACATTTCATTATCATTAATGTTGACATACAGACCATAATGTCTGCCCCTTTTTAAAGTGGTTACAAAAATGACCTTTAAAGACTAACAATGGAAATTAATATTTATTTTTCAGGCATTTGATATCACATCAAAGGTGACAGAGTCATTGGATAATTTGCTTGCCGATTCTCTGGAGGAACGGATGCCTCTAAATGGATTACAAGTATTTGGAATCAGTCAAATTGCAGATAACACTCCAGCCAGTAAGTGATTTCATTCATACACACTTGCTTGTGTTATATATAAAAGTCTAGCTTATGATAAATATCGTTTATGGTGGTAGATAGCATAACACCAAGTTAAGGAACTGATGTGGATGGTTATTTTTTTTGAAGACAGGAAACTATTGAACAACAGTGAAAAGAGATCTCTTTGTTTTCAGATCGCCGTAATGTGGAACTTCCAACGCTGCTTCACTTCTCAGCCAAGTATGGCTTAAAAAAGTTAACATCTTTATTAATGCGGTGCCCTGGAGCCATGCAGGCCTACAGCGTGATGAACAAAGATGGGGATTACCCGAACAATCTGGCTGAGAAGAGTGGCTTCTCTGACTTAAGACAGTTTATGGATGAATATGTGGTGAGAGAATTGCGTAAATGCTCTTGATGACTTTATAGTAAAGCAATTCCTGAAATGCCGTGGGAACGCATACATTTATGAATGCATGTGAACTAAATTTTAAAGCATTGTGCAATTTTATTGCACAGAGCATTGGTAATGAAAATGCAATGAAGTTATTATGTTATAGGTCTGTTAATAATCAGTATACATTTATACTGCAGTATTTCTATTTGTCCCCATTAGTGATAATGCCAGTTATTTATGCAAGCTCTTTTTTCATAAAACAAAACAGGAGACGGTAGATTTAGTGAATATTGAGGAATCTCAGAACACCTCTGGCGCCGAGGAAATCTATGAGGAAATGTTTAAGGCTTCCCAAGATTTCATCACAAATTTCGATAATGAGGACATTTACGAGTCTATGAGGCAACTAAATCCTGAGATAGGTTTGTGTGTGACATTTTCTTTTAAAACTCTGCATACTGCATGAAATTAAGGGATTTCTTTTATTTTTTCAAGGCATATATTGTCACTACTGCTAACCTATGAATATATGCTAATGAAAAGACATATGTTATAGCCTATTGTCAGATGTTTAAGAAATGTACTGTAAACTATGTATACCAAATTCGTGTTTTTACAGATGACGACTTAGAAAGTGCTCTGGAGGACTCTAACTCTGAGACAATACTGAGAAAGTTTTTTGAAGGTACATCGGCTAGAAACGATAATTTTCACACAGCAGTTCTTTGTGTGACTTTTGTCACTTTTTTCCCCCATGTGATAACGCCCTTCACTTGTGCCTCTCTTTATACATATATATATATATACATCTTTTTTTTACTTATTAAAAAGCCTAAAAACATATTACTTACAGTTATCAACATTTTTGCAAAGGCTTACAATACTATCCTTGTGTTTGTAGCGTAACACACCAATAAATAGTTCAATTAGCTTAGCCAACTTGGTTTTTGTCTGCTAGTTTGTGTATTTGAACCCTTTTGGCACAGGATGTAGCTTGTTTGGGTTGTGTGAAACCAGGGCAACTTGCTAAAAAATGACATTTATAAAGATGTAAACTGGTATACAAATGGGTATAGGCTATTCATGGATGCTGTATAATTGTTTTCATTTAGCACAACCCGACAAGAGTTTACAGTCCTTGGAACATACTTCGACCAACGGTGAATTACCTGAAATGGATGATGAAGACTACCATGACCTCAATGTAGATATCTATGGGGATATAGAAGAGGAGGACCCGTATAACCCATGCTGCCCTGATGAAATTTATGACACGGTGGAGCCACAATCCACCCCCGAAATAATCAACCGCCCACCTGCGCCGATTCCACGACCAGCCAACCTACCAGAGGCTGAAGAGAACACAACCTACATATCCAAAGGTGCAAACCAAAAGTTCATTACGCAAACACACCTAAACCACAGTGCAAACACAGATGCTCTAACTTTAGCTTCTAAAATCAGAAACTGAAGTATTTAAACTGCCTTATATCATTCAAAGCCTGCATTACTTAATTTTTTTTATGTGGAACCCAAGAGAAGATATTTTGAAGAATGTTGGTAGATAAATAGTCCCTGTAAAAGTCAATGAGAATTAACATGGTTATCAACATCTTCTTTTGTGTTTCACAGAAGAAAGAAAGTCAGTTTTGGAACGACATGAGTTATGAGAGAATTTTTTTTTCGGAGCGAACTATCTGTCTGAAAATGTACTTTCTGTTCTATTTTACCTGTTTTACAGTGTTTTGTCTCAAGGAACCTGTATATTCACTCAGTCATCGGCCAGAAAGAGTTTCCTCTTTAGGTAGTGTATACAAGTTTCTTAAGCCTATTTGCGAACCATATGAACAGAATATTGATTATTACATTTAAAGTAAATCGAAATATTCATGCTTAAATGATCTATTCTTGCAGAACCTGTACGGCTGGTGAGAGACCGAGACATGAGCAGTAACCACGACCCCTTTGCAGGCATGAAGACCCCAGGTCAGAGGCAGCTCATCTCTCTACAGGAGAGGGTGAAGGTGGGTGAGCTGACTGTGGAAGAGGCGGTGCAGGAGTTCAAGGCTTGGCAGTTTGATCAAGATAAAAGATGGCGCTCTCTCCGCTTCCAGCAGGCAAGTAACTCCACATCACATTTTAAATATTTCTTTTTTGTTGAGTATCATATTTGATGCTTCAGGCTTTTATGGCTCATATAGTAAGATATAGTCATGATATCTCGAGGAGAGAAAGCACCACCTCAGTTTTATTCAGAAGCCCAAACTGAGTAAAAATATACAATTTGATGTAGATGTTGTTATTTAAATTCTGATAGCGTGTAATGTAAATCAGTGAGATCTTTATAACAGTATAGTGGACTACTTACATAAAACACATATAAATATCAGTTGTCACTTTGTATTTTTTAGTAATATATCGTATTAAGGTTATACTTAAAGGAGTAGTTCACTTCCAGAACAAACATTTACAAATAATGTACTCACCTCCTTGTCATCCAAGATGTTCATGTCTTTCTTTCTTCAGTCGTAAAGAAATTGTGTTTTTTGAGGAAAACATTTCAGGATTTCTTTCCATATAATGGACTTCTATTGTGCCCGTGAGTTTGAACATCCAAAATGCGGATTAAAGGCAGCTTCAAAGGGCTCTAAACAATCCCAGCCAAGGAACCTCAAATGCTTGTCTTGTCTAGCTCTGCGTGAACTATGTGTATTCTGGTTCATAACAGTTAGGGTATGTCATAAAACTCCCATCTCATTTTATCCTCCAACTTCAAAATGATCCTACATTGCTGTTTTACCTTTTTTTGGTAAAGGGCGTTTGATCTTTGCATGTTCACTTTGTAAACACTGGGTCAGTACTTCTGCAGTGATGTAGGATGATTTTGGAGTTTTGAGGAGAAAATGAGATGGGAGTTTTTCAACATACCCTAACTGTATTTACCCGAATTACACAGAGTTCACGCAGAGCTAGATGAGACAAATGTTTGAAGTTATAAAGTATATTAATTGTAATTTTTTTAGAAAATAACCAATCATTTGGCTAGATAAGACCCTTCTTCCTCAGCTGGGATCATTTAGAGCCCTTTGAAGCTGCATTTAAACTGCATTTTGGAAGTTCAAACTACATATGAGTCCATTATATGGAGAGAAATGCTGAAATGTTTTTCTCAAAAAACATAATTTCTTTACGACTGAAGAAAGAAAGACATGAACACCTTGGATGAATAGCAGGTGAGTACTTTATCTGTAAATTTTTGTTCTGAAAGTGAACTACTCCTTTAAATGCTTAGTTTTAGGATCAAAGTTCTGTAGTTTTTATTGTGGGAAGCAAACATATAATGCAAAACTACAGTGATGATTGAGAGATTCAAATAAATGTTCCTCAAAAACCTGATGTATCATATATTTAATATTTACATTTGAACAGTTTTTTTCTGACAAAAGTGCTGTATGGATAATTAAATAAAGTTTCTTCAGAGCAGTAGGTGTTCATATTGAAACATGACTAACAATATAAAATGTATTCTTACATTTCATTTATGAAAATCATTAATAAAATGAGTGTCTCTGATGTTTCTGTGACGGCCTCTCTATTTTAGGAAAATTTACAACGATTAAGGGATAGCATCACTCGACGCTGTAAAGGCAAAGGGACAAATGGTAAGGAAACGCAGGACACCTTTCCTTATACAGTATACTCATATGTGGTTAACATGGCATGCTATTAGAATGTACAAGAAAGGGCTCAACAAAAAGTATGAATTATTGGCACATGGAAAGTGTTTAAATGCCACAGTCCATTAAAAATTAAGAATTTAGAACTGTCATGGAGTTACTTAACTGTATAGTTTCCACCAATTATTGCAAAGAAAAATGCGAAACAAAAAAAATAAATTTATAAATGAAATCTATTTTATAAAATATTTTTGTTTCTGGCACATAAAAATAGTGATTAAAAAATGCATATTTTTTTGTGGTGGGACCATTTTATGTGTCTTCATGTGTTTTCAGTAGTCTTTCTGTTTTCCATTAGAGCTTATGATTACAGCACCAATGCAAACAAACGTTCAGTGGGGTTCTCAAATGAATGTGAATTGCTCAGTGTACGAGCCCACGCCTCGTTCGATTGCCCAACCCCCTCCTGTTAGTAGACCGCTGCAGAGAGGAAGTTGGCAGACAGGAAGTACCTCCAGCACTTCTAGTATGTAATAAATAACTTCTTTAATCTCACACAATAACATGTCATATCACTGTGACCAGAACCATGTTTACAATTATGGTGTGTCTACAATGTAATTGTAAAGGTTTGACCTGTGCAGGTAGTAGCAGTCACAGATTAAGCATTCAGAGCACTGTCAGCAACAGCAGTGGGGTGGAAGGTGAATGTGAGGTCAGTTTTTTCCTTCAATCATCATCAAAGATTCTTGAAAAAAAGTATCATGGTTTTCACAAAAAATGCTGTCTTCAGCATTAAGAAATGTTTCTTGAGCAACAAATCAGCATATCACAATGATTTCTGAAAGGTCATGTGACACTGAGAACTGAAGTAAAGGCTGCTGAAAATTCAGCTTTGCCATCACAGGAATAAATTACATTTTAAAGTACATTCAAACAGATGACAGTTATAAATTGTAATATTTCATAATATTATTGTATTTTTGATCAAATAAATGCAGCCTTAAAGGAGAAGTCCACTTCCAAAACAAAGATTCACATATAATGTACTCACCTCCTTGTCATCCAAGATGTTC
>JAHKKF010493624.1:0-28839 GCA_019740295.1 Labeo calbasu | reverse complement strand
GAAAAAAGAACAGCATAAAGTACAGGACAGTAAACCGTTACAACCATGAAAACAAACGAAACTTTCTCAACCATATACTCAGTGGTAAATGACCTAACAAAAGGATTTCATTCACTTCTTCCCATTATAACAGAAATCTTTAAGAAAGTATTAGAAATTTGCTTCTAAACTGAAGCAAACCAGATTTAATGCCTTTGTGAAAGTCTATTTTGGGTTATAACTTTTGCATATCTTTAATAGCATGCAAATACATCAACTTTAGTACTGCAAACCACACCAGCTCAGAAAGCCAGCAGTCTCTAACGGCTCATGACTTGTGGTAAAAGAGCACAAATGATCATACTACAGGTCTGTCTTAGCATAAACAGTATTTTTATCTGTATAGACTGTGGTTTTGTGACATCTACTGAACTAGAAAAAGAGCGGAGGTTATGTTGGCGTGAGACAGCTTAAAATAAAAGCTCCTCTAGCAGTAACTCATATGGGGGGTTCTTCATTTACATTATTTAACAGATATTAACCTAAAAAAAATCATTACAATTTTATGGCATATTAAGTTGACTCCCTTTTTGCCTCTATTATAGAAAAAAGTTGGTAAATTTGGCATGTTACAAAATAATCATCACAAAAATTAAGAATCATAAATATCAGGTGAACTTACATAATGTTCCCTTTGTTGGTGGTGGTGACTGAATTTGCACAGGAAAAAAAACTACAGAGGGAAAAATCTACATTAAAAAGTAAAAATATTACTTATTCTTTTATCTATCTTAAAATATAACTTGAATTAATTAACATTTAATGTGAAAATGTGAAGATTACTAACAGTACAGACCTGTTAGGTTGAACTTTTCACTATATGATCGTTTGGATGGTGCATTTTTTGGATAATAACTGCAGCTCAATACTTTATTCTTGATTGGCTTCAGGTTATTTGAAAATTCATATTCCAAGACTGTAAAAATACACTGTGTTTTTCCAGACAGTTCATGAGACTGTGTCTTTTTTAATTGTGGATATTCATCTCCAAGAGAAAGAAAACAAGTATAACCACCAATATCTGATCCTGGTATTTCACAGAAAACTCTAAATTGACCACGCTGAGAGTCATGGATGACTTTAATGTTTGGTCGCTCATCTGCAACACGCACAGTCAAATCATATTAGAGAATTCGATTACGATTATACCATTAGAAAAGATTTTATTATTGTTAAATGTTTTGCAATTGCTATTTTGGATGTACATGTTTATTGTACTATTTGTACCTAAAACCAGCAGCTGTGACAGTTAAAAATATAATAGACAAAAATGTGCATAGCGTCCTAAAGAAGAGAAGAGCAGACACTTAATATGAAATATAAATGTTTATTTTAAACTTTCAAATTTAAATTGTGACTTACTTTGAGGCTGAACTTCCAGAAAGTGTAGAAAGATGAGGAGGATGAGCAGCACCATGTCAGTGTCACATGAAAGCGAGATGAAGTGACATACAGACACACACCACAACAATACATACTGTACATGACGAAGTAGGTAGTGTTTATTAGAAGTGTTAAGCCACAGAACACCACTGGGGTTGCTGAGCATGTGGTTGAGCATGATGGAGCTGCAAAAACAAGACATCTGCTCTGGTTAACTTTTTAAACTGTTTTTTATTTAAAAACTTAAAAACGGTGATGAAAATTAAATAAAAGTTAGAACACCACAAAAATACATTTTAGTACATTTTATGTACCAAATGTATCAATCTAATGTACACAAGTACATTTTAAAAAGGCAAAATGTAGTAATTTGGAATTGAGAGCCATTTGTTACCTGTAGCTTTTATCCACCTTTTTTTCCATAAGAGTGGGCTGGGCCATTTGTAAATTTTATGGCACTGACTTCTGGTCTCATCTGCATCCAGCTATTTTTAGCTCATTTTGCTGCTTGATATTCCGAATTGGCGTGTCTTGTCATTTATTTTAATGTATTATCTTAATTATGAACACATAACTGTTTGTAATGCAAACAGTTTTACCTTTTACTGCACGTTATTATTATTCCCGCTATTTCCCTATGAACCGGAAGTCTCAGCCATAGGCTTACTTTCGCGTTGAAGAAAAAGGTGCATATATTACATAATATTTAAGATTTTAATTGATTCCTATTTTAAATGACCCATTATATAACCTATGGGGTATAACTCAGTGTGCCATAAAACTTGTGTTTAATGACAAGACGGTCATCATGTCGCATATATCACTGTAAATCCATAGCCAGCAGAGGGCGCTGTCATCTGGCTCATATCCACAGTGAACGATTTGGCAGTATTTTAAGTCATATTGTGAGATTGTAATAATCCTGACCTCCTGTGCCCCCTCTCATACTAACCTGAAAAGCAGACATGACCCAAGTCTAGTCTAGAGAATCACAGGACATGGTGTACTGTTGTGCTTCCTTATAAGGATGTGATGTTTGATCTTTCACTTCTCCGTATTTACCATATAAATGTTGGAGGCTTCTCTTAATAAAATGCCTTTGAGTAAATTACACTTTTCTGTGTGTGGTCATCTCATTGGTCCAGGATCCTGACTCTGTGCTCCATCGCTTAACCAAAACGAATCAAGTTAATCAAGTTAGATATTAAATTCTAACACATATATACTTACGTTATTACCTGTATTGATGCAGGTTTCCCTGTTGTGTCTGGTTTTCCTTTAAAACTTCTTACAGTACAAGACCATTCAAAAGGCTGGGCTTGGTAAGTGTTGGTTTTTTTAATGTTTTTGTAAGAAGTGTTTCCTGCTCTCCAAGGCTGCATTTATTTCATCACAAATACAGTAAAGTAACACTGTGAAATATTACTACAGTTTAAAATAACAGTTTTCTGTCCTAATATATTATATTTTATTCCTGTGATGGCAAAGCTAAGCTTTCAGCAGCAATTACTCCAGTCTTCAATGAGATGTTAGACATAACTTTGAAGAACAATATCATAATAAACATCAGGTAAAATATTCACACAAAGCAACAGGACATAATATGAATATCCTTGCATTCATCAATACAACTGTCATTCACAATAAAATTGTGTAAAAATTATGTTATTATTATTGCTTAAAAGTATGCATATTAATGCTGTGTGCCTTTTGATGTGGTTATAATTGTGAAACTACAAAAATACAAGTAAACTGACATCAGACAGAACTTTATGACACAGTTTTGAAAGGTTAAGATATTGAAATTAGAAATCAGAAGTCTAACATTTACAGTAAAAGGCATTTGCTATGGAGGATTAAAGGGGTCATCGGATGCTAAGTTCACTTTAACATGTTGTTTGAACATTAATGTGTGTTGGCAGTGTATGTACAAATCTACCCTATAATGATAAAAATCCATGCAGTGGTTTTTAATTGATCTGTAAAAATAATATTCCCTTTTTCAAATCGAGCCGTTCTCAGATGCCTGTCGTTGTGGCGTCACACTGACAGAGGCCGCTCCCACGATAGTTGATTGACATGAGTGTTTTACCTCAGATCAGCTGGAAATGGGCATCTGATGACCCCTTTAAAGCCTGATGAAAATTAAGATTGATCAGTTCTGGTCAGGCAGAGTTGTATTCTCTCAGCAGACCTTCAGCTGACTGTAAAGAGTCCTGTTGTTACTGGAAACAGCCGGTTTGGTGAGGATGGTGTAATACAATTGATTCGGTTCAACCTGGAAGAGAAATTAAATCTTAAAATGGACACAAATTATGTGTAATATATAACCAACTGCTTTACTCACCTCCGTTTGCACTGATTCTTCTCTGTTTCCTGCATAACATGACATATCAGATATCAAATAATGACAATGATAGAGTTAAGACTATAAGATAAGACTTTAAGTAGTTTTATCAAATGTAACTGTTTGAAAGAACTGATAAAATGAAGGTAAATTAATATAGAGGGGACTTGTTTTACTCTTTACCTGGTGGTTGAGAGGGGGATTGGGGAAAGTTAACAGTTGAGTAAAGCACTGTATCATCCTCTGCAGACTAAATAACAAAGAGTGATCTTTTAAACAGTGGGAAATATTAAAATGAATCCATTAGCCATTCTACACATGTAAACTGATACTTACTAAGTCTGAACTGGCCGTTGGTAAAGAAAGTCCTAGAATACAGACCGACATTTCAGCAAACCTTGGCTTTTACTTTTGTTTTGAGTAAGAAATGGCTTACACTTTAGCGGGTAAAGTAAAAACATACCTTGTTTTTTGCTGCTGAATTCGATCCAAATCCTAATTGATTTCACAAATATAATTTGTGCATGTTTTCATTCTTTATTATTTAAAAATGTCATTTTAAAGGAGCAGTTCACCCAAAAATTGAAATTTGGTGACTATTTACTCATGTTCAGCCTATTCAAGTTATAGATGAGCTTGTTTCATCATTGGAACAGATACAGATTTAGAGTAATTTAGTGTTACATCACTTGTTTACCAATGGGTACTCTGCAGTGAATGGGTGCCGTCAGAATGAGAGTCTAAACAGCTAATAAAAACATCACAATAAGTAATCCACATGACTTCGGTCTATAAATTAACAACTTGTGAAGTGAAAAGCTGTGTGTTTGTAGTAAACAAACCCATATTAAAGACGTTTTTAACTTTAAACCTTTGCTTCTGGCTAAAGTACGAGTGTAAAATATGTTTACACGCATTTGAACTGAAATTTTTGAACTGAACCGTTCACAAGCAAAAAAGTCTGAAATAGTTATAAACCTATATGTGGGTGGATTTTGATGTTAGAGGAAGTGTTAATATGCATTATAGTCTCATACTTTGGCTAGAAGCAATGGGTTGAAGTTAAAATGCCTTATTGCTGGATATGTTTCTTACAAATACACAATTTTAACTTCACAAGATGTTAATCGATGGAGTCCATGTGGATTACTCGTGGATTATTCTGATGTTTTTAACAGCTGTTTGGACTCTCATTCTGACGGCACCCATTCACTGCAGAGGAACCTATGATGAGCAAGTAATGCAATGTTGAATTTCTTCAAATCTGATGAAGTAAATATTCTGCAAATATTCTTTTTTTTTGGTGAACTGTTGATTAATGATTTCATATATGTACTCTAAATATACTCAGATACATCCTCACCTTTCTGCCTTTGACTTTCCTGCAATGAAAGAAACATCAAGCTGTCAAGCTGAACATTTAAGTTTTCAATTAGAATGTTAAAACTATAAGCACGTCAGTTTTTTACTCTTACGTGTACATCCGAACAAACAGATGCCCACGAGTCCAGTCAGTACAATTCCTCCACCACTTGCAACCACAGCAATAAAATAAAACATTTCTGTGTGAGACAAAGAAATCAAATAAAAACAAGAAATACACTGTTGCATTAATGTATATTCAATGTTCATTGCCACTGAGTTTCTAATGAATGTGCTGCGTTTAATAACTCAACCTCTGAGTGGAGTGACTTACTTGTTTTTGAGTACTTTTTGATTTCAGGGCCTCCAGTCGTCACAGGGAATTCTGTAAAGACGAAGCTGACCATTACCATATGTGTGCAACATGTTTTTTTACTATCATTGTCCTAAACACATTCCACTTCACATCTGATTAATAGATGATGTTGTTCAACTTATTAATCTTAGATGAACTGAGATTTTTTAAGACCATATATATAGAAATGTACATTTTATAGTATTTACCTGATGCATGCTCTGTTGTATCAGTAAATGTAGTCGATTCCAAGGATGCTGAAGATTTGTAAATAAATAAATCAAATGTGTTTTGGCTACAGTAATGTTATAAATCAGAGGAGAAGACCTGAGCACTCACCATTTGCAGGATCTGTTAAAATATTGCTGTCACTGGTAGTTAGACTGGACATATCTGTTGTGGCAACAAATTTAGATGAGTAGGCTTAAAGTCAACAGATCAAAATGTTATGAGAAGAAAAAAGCACTTACTGGTTATCGGATCTGTTGTGTATTCAGTACTGGATGTTACAGTCAAAGCTATTGAACACACAGAATAACAGTTACACTATGTGTTAAACATATTATTAATGGCCAAATTATTTTTATACGAATTTAATAATATGAACTATGTGTGCAAAATGAAGAAGAATGATGTTGGTTAAGAGGATATAGATAAGTAATAACAGTCAATCTAGGCAACTCACGTGTTGTGTTTATTGTTGACGCAGTGGACAAATTCGCTGAAATGAATGTTTAAATGATTATAAAAAATACAATGATCACATTGAACTAGAGAGTGCTAGAATAAGAAAAACTCGAATTGGCTTTACAAACTTATTTAACGGATTATTTTAACTATTAGTCTTTGTATAATTGAGGGTATGTATATAAAAACTGGCATAATTACATTTTAGCAGATATATACATGCAAATTTTGACTTTTTTTCATAGTGATGACTCTCAAGAGTGTATTAAAAAATGTTCAATGCAAATACAAAGTCCATGCCTATGACATAAACTAAATTCTATTGGCTGATTAAAAAGGGGGTGGCAACAACCTCCTCTGTGCCCCGCCCCAACTTACAGTTTCAATTGAAAAGTCAGAAAATACTCACTTTCAGCAACTAAAGATCTTCCTAGTGTTTTGACAACTATAGTACTTATTCCAAGTTATTTTAATGAGAAAATCTGAAAATTCAGTGATAATTCCAACCTTGAATGGTTCCATTGGGAATCATTGTAGCTGGGCTGCCCTCTGGTGGCAAAGTTGGCGTGGAGGCCAAACCTTACAAGAAACAAAAACATCTGCTTAGAAAGAAAAAATCAAACCACTTTATCTGTCTGTTACAAATAATCAGTGAACAGCTTACCTCTGACCCTTACTGAGACTCCGTCAGAATGAGGTGATGTTGTGTTTTCTCCATGCACAGTATAGTAGCAGGACATGTTGACATATGAACTCTCCTGATCTAGTGACCATGAGATTAGTTTGGCAGCGGTAACAGAGAAGTTACATGATGCACTTGGTTGTCTTAAGTTCTCCTGCCCGGCAGGGTAAAACATGCACTCAGACATGTGCTGATTCTCATGACCTCCACAGACCATTTGCACCTTTTCTTCATCAGTAGCAAATGTTGGAAATATTGTCAACTTGGCCTGTGGCAAATCTGTAACAAACATGAGACAAATTTAGCTTTGCAACAAAGTATATTATAAAAGTTAATAAATTAAAGGGGTCATCGGATGCAAAGTTCACTTTAACATGTTGTTTGAACATTAATGTGTGTTGGCAGTGTATGTACATATCTACCCTATAATGATAAAAATCCATGCAGTGGTTTTTAATAAATCTGTAAAAATAATATCCCCTTTTTCAAATCGAGCCATTCTCAGATGCCTGACGGTGAGGCATCGTCATTTGCTCCCGACATCTAAGCCGCTGAAGATGCAGTGGATTACAATTGTTTGTGAAGGGAATGCGCCTCCCGATCTACATAAATGCGTCTATGTTCGCGCAAATCATTCATGATTCAGCTTCACCTACAGCAGAAGTGAGTATAAGGTTTTTTTTTCTGAATCTCTGCAATCACCTTTCCTAATAACATGCTAGTTAGCAAGTTTCGCGGCTAAACACGCTAAATGAGAGAAGAGGGGGGCCGGGGCACACAATCCATCAGAATGGGTTGATTTTTGCAGAGTCATTTTGACAAGGTAAAAAGGGTGTTGTTTTACACTGCAATTGAGAATTTTTAACCAAAGTATATTATAGACTTTTCATAAAGACCCTAAAGAATCATATCAACTTGGGCGTCCGATGACCCCTTTAATTTTAAAAGTCTTTGATGACAATACATGCACAGACAATTTTTTTGTTTTTTAAATGTATTTAATAAATTTAAAAAAAAAGTATGTGCATGTGTTAATGTCATTCATTTAATATACAAGTCCAGTATATACAACTTAAAATCAGACCAAATAGCTTTTATGAAACTATTGACTCTTTAATATGAAGTAATAGTTTATTTAGAAAAGAAAAAAATAATTAAAAACATAAGAATGTTAAAATATTAACACTTTAAAATAAGGTCAAATAAGGTTCATTAACATTAGTTAATGCATTAACATTAACTAAGAATGAGCAATATATTTTTACAGCATTAACCTTTGATAATGATAGTTAATACAAATGTTCGTGTTCACTTTAACAGTTGCAACTTTTGATCTTAAAAATGTATTACAAAACATTTAGATCAACATTGGCTAAGATTAATAAAGACTATAGATGTACTGCTCATTGTTAGTTCATGTTAACTAATGTGGAACAAATGCCAATATTTGTAAAGTCAGTTCAATTTGAATACTTTATAATAAAAAAAAAAACTGCAATGTTCAGGTAGGAAAATGAATGGAAATCACATATTATTATCATTATTAAGCATGCAATATCACTTACTTTGCGACTTAACCTCCAGTAAAAGATGAAAGATAATGAAGACGAACAGGGCCATTTCGTGATGTCTGTAGACACTGTGAACGAACTTTAGATTAGAATTGAACAATGAACAGTTCTCTGAAAGTGTCTGAGAGGGAAGTAGTTTATGAGACTTACCTTACAATGGGAAAAATGTCAGTTCAACTTGACATTTCTGTGGAAGAATCCTGTGCAATACAAAAAATATATATCTAACCAATTACCACAACACAATTTCAGAATGAAGTCAAAACTGACCATACAAGAAAGAAAATTAAAAGTAAAAATCAACCTCCAAAAACAGGTATTTCACTTAGGTGATGAAGACATTTAAAAGGGAAGTTTATAGAATCACTTTCACTTGATGTATCAGCGTTTGTTAACTGAACCAAGAAGTACAATTTAGTACAAAGTTAGATTATGAATCATGCTATGATTACATGTCAACTTTTATACAATATATAATGTCTTGGAAAAATTGTTGGGTTAAGAAAAATGCTTGGTAATCAGTCCTGTTTGCATAGAATCATTATGTTATGCATTTCTGAAAAAAAAACAAGCGTCAGTGAAAAAAAGGACAAAAAAATGTTTATATTTCTAGATGGAATGCCTTTGTCCCTTTTTGAGGGAAAAAACAATGCCATCAATAAACCCCAGCAAATATTGGCCAACAGCATTGTTTAGCTGATTGAAAATGTATATTTTTAGCCCTTATAGAATTCTGTCTGTTTTGTGATATTTACACATCCCCTCATCCATTTTATTTACACCTTGAAGACCAAACAATTTAGGCACGTTGTGTGAGTGGGTCACCAATGACGTTTGCAACCGCTTGTGTCAGAGAGATACCGCGGGAACAATGCGGTGCCGTTAATTTAAAGCGTTTACGGAAGGTCTTAATGGGGTCATTGTAACAACAACCCACACCCATCGCTGGGGCCTTCAACGCCTGAAAAGGATCTACTGCCTGGGTTCTGAGAAAAAAATTAAGGTCACCTTAATGTCAGATATTAAACGTCTAGGGCCTGTTTGAACAGGGGGTTTGGTGATTATATAAATCGGTCAAACAGAGAAAAGGAAATTCTTCTTTGAGCAAAGAGGATCTGCTCTGAAAGGTTGCTAGGAGTGACAAAAGCAACAGACGCCGTCTGAAATGGAAGCGCTTGCCAGACTTTCTCTCTTTTGTAAACAGTCACAAGGAGAATCTGAAACATACGTCACATTAAAATTGTTTTTAATGACTGAATTTGTCTATTTACAATTTTATTGGTGTCTGTTTATCAAGTCTTTAACCATCAGGAATAAGAGACTTATAACTTACAGACTACTGTGCATTTGTGAACAACAGTGATGCACTCAATGCATTTAAATATGCATGAAATAATTAAAAAACAAATGGTGCTAATTTACAAAATCGGATGCCCATTTTCCACAAGTTGGTATGATTTTTTTATGTCTGCAAAACACTTTGTGTAAAACAACACCTCTTTTACCTTGTCAAAAACAGCTCTGTTCACAGCAGCCTGTTTGGTGCATGTCTCTTTAAATGATAATGAGCTACTGCTCACTCCACCCTTCTCTTCCATTTTTTGTGTATTCGGTGGTGCATTATCATCAAAAACAAAACTAATCTGCATCCTAAGTGGCTCTGATGTCTAATTTTTACATCCAACTACAAAACACCTGCATTGCTTACAAGACATTGTTGTCGCTGCAGCTGCTCAAGCGCGGAGAAAATGGCGAACAGCGTACAACTGGCTGAGAGGGGAAATATGCTAATACAGGACAGTCCATCAGTGGTCATGGGCAGGGCTTGAGCAGTATGACATCATACTGCTCAGAAAATCAAAACCGCTTGATAATTGAGAATGTTTAGGTTGTTTTGGGATTCAAAAAAAAGATTGAATGGATTTTTATTATTGTAGGGTGGTTGCGTCCACAAACCGCTAAGACACATTTATATTCAAACACCATGTAAAAGTCAATTTTGCAACTGATGTCCCCCTTTAAAAGCTCTTTTGAATTATTTAGTGTGTAATGTTGAATCCAAACCACCATGGGTGATGACCTTTGACCCTTTCTCATAATTCCAAATGGCTTACCTTGTTTATATATTATTGCATTTTTTTTTATTTATATCAACACAAATTCAAAATGCCTTTCAAAAGTTGTGATACATGGCGTACTATCTTCTATTGCAGTGGACAAATGTGTAAGTCAAAAACAAAACAAAAAAAGGAAATGGAATAGTTCACCAAAAAAATGAAAAGCCTTCAGATGTATATGAGTTTGCTTTTTCATCAGAACAGATTTTGAGGAAGCACTGGAGAAAGGGTTATTCTGACTTATGGATGGGTATTTTTTGGCTCACCACTGAAACCTCTGCAGTGAATGTGTGTGGTCAGAATGAAAGTCCTAATAGCTGATAAAAACATAACAATAATACACAAGTAATCCACATGACTCCATTCAATGTCATGTGAAGTTAAAAACATGTATTTGTAAAAAACAAATCCATCAATAAGGCATTTTAACCATCGCTTTTGGCCATAATATGAGACTATAATCTTTAATAACACTTCCTGTCACATCAAAATATATCACCCACATATATGTTCAGAACTATTTCAGACTGTTTTTGCTTGTAAACGGTGCTTGTTCTGTGCATATTTTTCACCTTTTTCAGATGAGACGACTATTTCACTGGAAAAGAAATTGCCTATTATGCATAGAGGACTCATATTTTAGCCATTTTAATGATGGATTTGTTTCTTACAAACATGCAAATTTCGCTTCACAAGATGTTAACTTGTTGTGATGTTGTTGTGATGTTTTTATCAGCTGTTTGGTCTCTCATTCTGACGGCACCCATTCACTTCAGAGGATCTATTGGTGAGCAAGTGATGTAATGCTAAATTCTCCAAATCTGTTCTGATGAAAAAACAAACTCATTTACATCCTGGATGAGTACATTCTAAGCTAATTTTCATTTTTGGGTGAACTATTCCTTTAAATAACTTGCACATCAAATTGATAAACAAACATCCACTTTGTAGTTCCTCTAATCATATTAACTAGTTCAACCTAAAAAAAATGGCAAGATTTGAAGTTTTTTATGTACATTACAGTAGTTATCTTGCACATCACATTTATTTAAACACAGTGGCATCAGTGGTCTAGGTTTCCGAGATTTTATGTCAGTGAACATGCAAGATTTGGTTTTAAGAAAACACTTTTAGAAAAAATCGGCTTATAGCACTTTTTGGCATAACCTTGAATCTACTTAGTTTTTTATACACAATACAATAGTTCAAGAAGAAAAATAGTCACTAGCACTGCACATGTTCAGGAAACAGATTGATAAGAAAAATAAAAAATAAAAATAAAAATAAACATTCACAATATGCTGAAGAGTGTAGTGACCTTTCATAGACCTGCATCTATAATAATGCTCTCTGGTAGCTTTATGAACATTTTATTGGAAACTTTTAATAATAAAACATTTTCCAGTCCTTTGTAGCTGGATTGTCCTAGTGTTAGCTGTATCCCACTGAGGTAATATAGAGTGGAATTCTTTCCTTTTTCACTTTGCGAAACAGGCTAGAAACTAGAAATCTCAGCTCATGTTGTTTCCCCAAATCCAGTAGCTATGATATAACAAATCCAAATAAAAATAGCACATTTTGCTGAATTATATTCTATAATTTTTCAAAAACAAAACAAAAAAACACTCCACTGGCCATCAATTCTTGTTTCTTTTTCATTGCAAAAAATTACTATTATACCAGTTCCTAACATATTGTCCTTATCATCTCCATTTTGAGTCTTTTATGTATCTAGGTGATCTCAGAGGAGTGTATTTACACAGCCACTGTGGTGGTAGAAGACACAGGTGTTGCTGCTCCTTCCGGCGTAACCTTGGCCAGCCGGTGGTCCTTGTTTTGCGAGCAGCTCCGTCCGCAGAGCTGGCAGGACGCGCAGCAGGAGTTGCAGCAGGGCAAGAAGCGAAACACACTCACGCGCCACAGGAACCAGCCAGGGGCCCAACAGCACCAGCACATGAGAACCCCTCCTGCCGTCACACCCAGAACCACATACAGCGCCAGCAGAGAAATGGAAGACTGGGAATCTGGAGAAGAAAGGATTTCATTATAGGAGTAGGGCCTACAATTCCCAGTGAGACTGAAATATATTCAGCACAATAAATTATTAAACATATAAATTATTAATCAGTACCCAAAACTGCCATTCAGATGCTTTTAAGATGTTTAAAAGCAATGACAGGGTGTGTATTAATAAAAAGAGTAAATAAATAAATAAACAAAAAAATTAAATGAGCTTTAGCTGATCATACAAAGTAGGCCATAAGTTACTTATTGAACGTTTGTGTTATATATTGCTTGCCTTAGTTGCCTATCAACACTCTTAACAGTCTTTTATTATTATTTCATTATTATTTATATATGGTTATAGTATTTATTAACATTTTTTAATATTTTGAATATTTTCAAACTTTTTTATATTTATCTCAGTTTAAGTTTTATTAATTTTACTATGTGCTTTTGTCATTTTATTTTTATTATTATTTTTATATTGTAAATATTCCTGTTTACCTTTTAATTTAGATTTCAGTTTTAGTATTTAGTTTACCCCATTACATACATTTCAACTTTTTATTTCATTTGGCATTATTTTTTTTCTGCTTTATTTTATTAATATTTTTTTATTTGGCATCTGTTTCTCATTACATCATTTTATACAGTAAAATACCATATGATAGTCCTTATCATATGATAATGCCACTAAAGGTTTCTTTGTGCAATCTGTCCCTTCAAGTAGTGTGCCTTTGTTCGAACACCTGTGGATTTTTAAAAAGCAATTTAAATTGAATGTGGAGGTAAATGACAGCTATTAGTTCAAATGCACAAATGTGAGTAGCTACTTAGCAGACTAGTGCTCTTGAGAAGTTTCAACGAGCAGCTGATTTACAGCTCACTGTTTGCAATGAACATTTATGTGCTCCTCAATTAGCTTTGTGTCCCTAGCCTTTCAGAGTTCACCATTATGTAGCAATAAAACTAAATTTATGGACAGTCAAAAAGAGCTGCTGTTTTGAGGAATAGTCATTATGTTGGAGTTTTGGTGCATTGAACCATCTTCTTCCACTTCAGGTTTTACATCTATAGAAATTAATTTTAAGGTCTAAATATGCACTCAAAACAGGATGTGGATACTGTACAGTCAATTTAGTGACTTCAAACCCACAACCATGTTAACCCCTTAACTGTCACCGTTTAATTAATCATATGAATCCAAATAAATTCAAATCTAATCATGACAAACTATATATCGTTGGAAAGGTCTAGAACTCCTAAATAGATATTTTACCACTGTGTTGTGTTACAAATTATGTAGGAAAAGTAACAGATTAATTAAATCTTAAAAATGCACCTCAATAACATGAGTTCACAAAAAGACGTTCTTCGTTGCCTTTTTTTCCTATCACGCTTTAGAAATCATAAGAAATTATATATCACTTCAAAACTTAAAATCTCAAAATTCATCCTTTGAAAACCATTTTAAAATCAGACATTGCATTACCATGGAAAATGTACATCAAAATCATATTACAAAATGTTTTCGTTCATGAATTATAAAAATGTAACTTCGTAAAGTGCATTTTTACTTCTATGTTCAAAAATGGGAGTGACAGTTAAAGGGTTAAACTGATTTAGTGAAGACTTAGACAGTAACATGCTTGGTTTTGTCAGCTTGGCCTTCTACAATGGAAGATACAGAATTCTGGGAAGCCTATAAAACTTGTTTCTGAATATGTTTTGAACAAAATTTTACCATACAGGAAAGAAACTACTGACTTTTCTTAAGGAAACAGATTATTCAGAAATGAAAAAGCTGTTTTGCACCATAACGTCACTAAATTATATACATTTCTAAATATAATGGAAGGCAACAGGAGATGTTTGCCACAACTTTTCCACTATAGTGGGAAAAGGTCCTTTAGATTTTTAAAATGTTCTTCAAAGTAGTAAAAAATGTTTATTTTAAGAATGTTTAACTAAAAGCTTTTTTGCAGAACCCAAAATAGTTCTTAACCATTAAAAACTATAAAGGTCGCTGTGAAAAAACCCTTTTGGAACCTTTTTTAAATACCAGCTTAAATGTTATGTTTTAATCATATAAATATAATATATTTATCATATGAATTGAAAAGACTTGTATGGATTAGTTTTATGGTGGTATTTAAGTCAGAAAATAAAGTCATACGGAATTGAAACAACAAGAGAGTTAGTAAATGATGACATTGTCATTTTTGGGTCAGCTGTTCCCTAAAATTGCAAATTTAACATACATGAAGAAATATGAAAATATAAATATAAGTTCTACATTCAACATCAACATCATTCCCCAAAAAATAAATAATTTTAAAAAATAATTTTTCTGAAAGAACCCCAAAGAACCTTTCAGAGAACAGTTCTAAAAAGAACCTTCAATTCATTTTTCCTCATTGTGAAGAACATTTTATTAATCAAAAGAACCTTTTTTCCCACTATTTTTTCCACTTTTTTTCGTCCAATGTAAAGTTTCCATTCATTCCGAAGGTTCTTTGTGGAATATTTTTAGGAGTGTGGCAGAATTTTTGTTATGTGTCCATATTCACAACTACTGAAGAACTTACCGGTTATAGAATCTGGATCAGGAATCGCGTTTGGAGTGGCACAGTTCTTTAAAGTCGAAACTGTTTGAGTAGGAATGTTCAGCATCTGTGCTGGTTGGGTAACATGATGCTGTGGGGGCTTGGGTGTAGATAGAGGACCTGAAACACACAAAACAAGAACAAGATCTATCAGAAACAAATCCTGAGATGGACAAGCATAAAAAATAAACTCTTTACTCACCATTGCAACCAGGGTAATCAATTAAGTCACTGCCATCGCCACAGTTGTCAATGCCTTTATCATCGGCACAAACCAGACTCATGGGAATACACTTCCCATTGCGACAGTTAAAGTAAGGCTCTCCGCTGCACTCTGATTGGTTAAAACCTGGAGAGACAAACAATATTGTTGCAGATTGTTGATATTCTAACTTCAAGAAAAAAAGATGATGTAAATGCCTTCTAACCAAGCCTGAATGAAGTGAAGTCTCCAACAAAGTCCACCCTTGGCTGTGTTCCTCTCGTCACAAGACGCAGAGTTAAAAAGTTGCCTGTTGACAACACCGGTCGGGGAGGGCTCTTCCCACAGAGTGGCTGGCCAATAGGGGGTGCGGATTTATCCCTCCCGTCGTAGAACTGGATGTAAGAGCCAGCGTGGCAAGGGTCTTCAGGCCCCTCCCTGGTGGTTGGCTCCAAGCTCAGATCAGGCCGCGTCGGGCCAGATGAGGAGGACCCCCTGGGTGATTCTGGGAAGAGGGGTGCGGGGCTGTGTGGGGACACTCGTAGCAGGCTGTACACCAGAAAAAAGCGGAAGTAGAACTGCACCTTGTCCCGGGGGGTGGCGGACTGCATGGTGAGGTGGCAATCCGTTCCCATGGAGACAAAGTAGTACTTCCGGGACTCCTGGTGGGACTTTACAATCATGCCATCCCCTTGTATTGTCTGTCCGCAGAAGTCCACGACATTGACTGTTGAGAATATTGAGATAGCTGTGACATTCAAGATCAGTTTCTCAAGAAGTTGAGATTCCAAAACAACTTTTGTGTCAGTTAATAAAAATCTGCTGAAAATTGAGTTTCTTCATTTGAAGAGATTTGAAGAAATTTAGCAATACATCACTTTCTCACCAATGGATCCTGTGCAGTGAATGGGTGCCGTCAGAATGAGAGTCCAAACAGCTAATAAAAACACCACAATAATCCACAAGTAATCCACACCACTCCAGTCCATCAATTAACATCTTGTGATGTGAAAAGCTGCATGTTTGCGAGAAAAAAATCCATTGTTAAGATTTTTTAACTCCAAACCATTGCTTTAATATTGTTTTTTTCAAATGATAAGTTGTCTTTTCTGAATCAGAAGATAAATATGGACAGATCGAGCACTTTTACAAACAACATACAACAGTCTGAAACGGTTATAAACAAATATATGACGCTATTTGTAACAACAGCCAACAATACATTGTGTGGGTCAAAATTATTGATTTTTCTTTCATGCTAAAAATCATTAGGATATTAAGTAAAGATCATGTTCCATGAAGATATTTAGTAAATTTCCTAAATATGCATTGCTAAGAACTTCATTTGGACAACTTTAAAGGTGACTTTCTCAATATTCTGATTTTTTTGCACCCTCAGATTCAAGATTTTCAAATAGTTGTATCTCAGCCAAATATTGTCCTGTCCTAACAAACCATACATCAACGGAAAGCTTATTTACTAAAAATGACCCTTAAGACTGGTTTTGTTGTCCAGGGTCACATATGTTGGTGGATTTTGACTTGAAAGGGGAACAGGGGATGGATTTTTTTCACCGGAGGATGTGTTATTATGGATTATAGACACGTAATTTACAGCCTTAATTGATGTTCACTGGTAAACTGGAGTCGTGTGGATTACTTGTGGATTATTGTGATGTTTTTATCAGCTGTTTGGACTTTCATTCTGACGGCACCCATTCACTGCAGAGGATTCATTTGTGAGCAAGTGATGTAATGCTAAATTTCTCCAAATCATCTTCAAATCTGATAAAAAAAACAAAAACAAACAAATCTACATCTTAAATGGACTAAGGGTGAATATGTTTTCATCAAATTCTCATTTTGAGTGAACTACTCCTTTAATGGTCATGTTTAGACTGAAACAAAGAGCACATGGATGGAAGGAAAACAGAACAAATCCAGTTCTGATCTAGAAAGACCACAAGCATGAACTGGCTTTGCATCCCCCCCATCTGGGGTACGAACCAAATAATAGGAAGATTTACAACCTCTCCTAGGTTTATTAGCTTTGTTACCAAGGGCAACCGGTGGATCCATGATGTCTCACTGCCAGGAATGTCCAGAGAAAGCTTCTATTGGTGGAAAAGGACCAATACCTCAAAATATTCCGTAACCATGTGTCCTCAACTGAGTTTCCACAAAAATGAGCACCAGCAGAATAGTAAGTTCCCTATAAATGTTTTAATTGGCCAGACCAAAGCACTCGGGAGCTCCAATCACACTCGGGTTCCCACTGTAATTTCGAACTCTAGAGAAACAGCAGAGAGCGTGCCAACTCTGTGGGTAATCACACCGATGCCAGGGGCTTTTCACTGGACCAGATGAGTAGGCGCTATATCAGTTTTTAATATCAGATCAAATTAATCATCCTTAGCCAGATGTACTGTCTCACAATGAAAAACAATAATGATTTTCATAGCAAAAGACAACTATCTATATGTCTATGAAATAAGTGCAGTTCATATATATGAATAATAAGTTCACTACAACGTTTCAGTAAACAATTGATCTCATATTTTTACGTTTTATTGTGTTGTCATGCAAATGCCCAGAAATAATTTATATAGAATTTATAACTGGTATGATATGATATGAAAGCCAATTTGAAGTCAAATTACATTGTAATTTGTAACATAAATAAAATAAAATAAGAAAAAAGTTAAAATAATAAAACGTTTTAATGAATAAAACTGTGTTCCCTTTAAAAAAAACAGGATTAAAAATATACATATTTAAAACATTTTAGGAACCTTTTAAACATTTTGAATCTACTGTACTTTCTATTAACTTCATTAGATTACAGTTGCGGTAAGACAAATTACACGGGACAAGCCAAATGTCTGTGAAAGTCATTGCAACTCCAACTAGTTCTAATGCCAATACACACAAATGAATTCAGAATACGAGAGGAAACCGGAGTGCAACAAGTGTCGGTGTCAATGAGGTAATAACGGGATAAATCTTAAGAACTGAACACCCATCTCCCTACCTGTCTCAATGGACTGACTCTGGCGTGTCATTAAGCTGAAGAGAACAAACCATCCTGACAGGTGCTGAATGCATCGCACTCTGGCCATCTCGCGTGTCCAAGCAAAAGCACTTGCTGCTCCAATGTTAAATGCAATTGTTCTGTCGCGTTTGTACCGCGCAAAGTCTACTCTTGCGAAAACCAAACATTCCCTTAATTTATAAAAACGACATATAGCCCGTGAAACGCCCCTAAAGAAGTGCTTTTTAAAGCTTTTGAAGCTGGAATATTTGTCTGTGGCGTCTCAGATGCGTCGAGCTTAATCCTTGTTCATCATCCTGGCTTTTGTGCCTTTGAAGACTCTTTGTCAAATTTATGCGTCTGAACTATTTCCATGACAACAGGTCCAATGTCACGGATCTAAAAGGAGGAGCCGTGCAGGACCCCCTCAAAGCTGCCCCAACCCAAGCACCATCTACTGCTAAAGACTGGGCTAAACATCTGTCACACTGATTACATTTGGACAAGTGTTTGTATAGAGCACTAAAATACAACTACTGGAGTTTTATAATTATATACTTTTATGCTAAGTACTAGTTAAAGGTTTGGATATAAATATCCATTCTGCATTATTATAATTTTCACAATTGAACATAACTGTCATTTAAACTATTAACACATATACCCCTGGTTTCACAGACAAGGCTTAAACCTATAGTCCCAGACTAAAATGTAAGTTTGAGCTAGAAAATGAAAGAAACTTGCACTGACTGATCTTAAAATACATCAGTGCCTTTGTTATGTCTCAAGATGCACACCAGTGATGTTTGTTTTCTAAGGCATGTTTATAAAAGTTATTTAATTGTCCTAATCGAGCTATGGCCTAATCCTGGCTTCCCTGATAGCACACGTACATTACGGAAATGTCTATTTGACGTCTGCATTTACATCTCCAAGACATTTGCTCATCTGCAATATGTCTATAGGACGTTTCCTATTAGATGTCTTTAAGATGTTTATGATTTGGAATGTATGTAAAACTGACATCTTACAGACGTCTGTCAGATGTTTGTACGCATCAGATGCTTTCCAGATCAAGTGATCTTTAACTGACATCTTGAGGATGTATATGTGCTGTCCGCGTAAAAATTACTTAAATGTCCCCTGATAGCACACGTACATCGCAGATACGTCTATTTGACGTCTGCATTTACATCTGCAAGATGTATTTTTTAGAGTGTTTGCTCATCTGCAATACGTCTATAGGACATTTCCTATCAGATGTCAAATAGACGTTTATTAGATGTCTTTAAGATGTTTGTGATTTAAAATGTATGTAAAACTGACATCTTACAGACTTCCAGATCAAGCGATCTTTAACTGACATCTTGCAGACTTACATGTGCTATCTGGGTTATTTTAAGCCCTGTCTGTGAAACAGTATTTTTAGGCAAACTTCATGATGTGCATCATGGGATGCTTTTTTATAAATGTATTCAAATAGTTAACATGTATACCGGATACTTGCTGCTGCTTGTTCTTATTCAGTCCAACACATCCATAGTTTTTGGAAGAAATTCATATATAGACATGGTTTGTATTTGTCTGCTAAACAAATTTCAAGCACTTAAGCAAGCCTAGATCAAAAGATTTTAAGTTTATTAGAAATAAATTCTGTCAAATTTTAAATGTGTTTTAAATGTGGTGCTGACAATGATGTCTAGACAAAAAGCAGGTCATGTTTACATACTGATATTTCTTCATTTAATGAGTTGGACCAAAATTTCTCCACAACAATACTTAAACAAATACAAAGAACATCCAGCTATTATTCCACAATTTTGCATGTTTTCTCTATAGACTACATTCATGACCTTCCTGTGACACAGAAACCTCTATATGACATGTTCTCGTACAAAGTTTAAAGGTGAAGTTTAAAGTCCAGTAAAAAGCTTTTAAACTTTTGGGGCCTTTATTAGAGCTTCTTGTTAAAATGTTCATTGGACTTTTCTCTTTTGAGTGTGTGAATGTGTCTCATGATCTACCATGGGAATCCATTCGGGCACAATTCCCACAAAAGAAAGCAAAAACATACACAAAAACATGATTAAAGTGAAGAGAACATAATCGGTAATTTATCAATATGTGGTTTGCCTTCTTCAAAAAGCCAAAGAAAGTATCTGTGTAAACATATCTCTCTTAATTACCTACTGGTGAATTATATTTTTTGTTTTAACACACAATTATTAAAAGAAATAAAAGAAAAGTTACAGAGAGGAATTGTGCAGAAAGCTGTTTAGTATTGTGTAATTTGTGGTGTACTTCAGTATATGTCTTCCATTATGGTCATTCAGATGTCATCTAACTCAAAAACAGCATATTTTCAAGACTTTGAACAACTTAGTGAGTTTTATTCTTCCCCCAAGTAGCGAGAAAGTTAAGCAAACCAGTATGTTGCCATATGGCAACACCGCGACATTGAGCTGCCCGCTGACGCACTGACGTCAGACGCCGCGATTACGTCACGCGTAAGTACGTACGTCTCATAGAAGTTTGAAACTGACGAAGGGACAAAAATATTTATATAAAAGCTGACGCAAAGGCGCTAAATACAAATGTACCATCAATAAAGTGTGATTTAAAATTCCTATATTTATGAAAGCATCTTCACAGTCAAGAATCTCTTGGTAAATTCACGCCAGGTGCATTTATTTAATGAAAATAAGTCAAGAGCTAGCTGCTAGCATGCTAACTGCGCAGCTTTAGCAGCCTCGATGAAAGCATTCAATATTATTGTGTTTACTAAAGATTTGTGAAACAGTACAGCTGTGTTGAGCCCGTAAACCGCCGTATTTATTTTTGAGGGTATGTTTTAACTAAAACTGTGAATTATGTTGATGAAATAATCAAAAATGTGCCTGCTAATTGGGAGTCAGTGGTGTTTCCTGAATATTATTTTCTGTGCTTGCCAGTTGTTTGCTTGTTAATATAAATTAGCTGTCATTGGAGTGTTTTTCTGATGTATGGGGTAAAATAAAAAAAAATTGTGCATGCTGGACCAGTGATGCAAGGCCTCTGTCTGTGCATCACACAGATGTTTGTATCTGTCAAGTGTGTGTGATGTGCTTCTGTTTGTAATATGCTTGTGTTTCTTTTTTAATTATATTACTTATATATAGTTGTGTGCAGTATGTAATCTTTGTGTAACTGTGTAAATGCTTCTGTCTGTATATGCTTTTTTCAGATAAATGTTGTGATTTTATTTGCAGGATTTATGTGTAACTCCAAAGATTTGTGTATTTTTTTGTGCAGAATGGCTCCTCGGTTGCAGCTGGAAAAAGCTGCTTGGAAGTGGGCAGAGACGGTCAAACCAGAGGACATCACATATGAACATATCGAGTTGGCTTATAGGATTGCAGTGGCAGCATGCAAAAGAGGGACATGCAGGTAATAGTGACCCCTGTTTGTTTATTTCAAGATGCATGCTGTTGAGTGCATAGACTGTAATTCTGATTTAAAGACACTGTTTTAATGAAACAACTATCTCACCCTAAACATTTTTTGCTGTCACACAGGAGGAACTGTAAAGGGAATCCTAATTGTCTAGTCGGTATTGGGGAGCAATCATGGTTAGGAGAAATTGATGAAAATGCCTTTCATAACATCGATGACCCAAATTCAGAAAGACGTGATAAGGTAAGCCAAATGACATAGTTTATTTTAAAAAAATGGAAACCATACAGTAGGTGAATCTGTAGGATGCTAATACATAAAGAATCATAATGTTATTTCAGTATGATGTGTATACTATTATAATATTTATTAATATTTTATACTGACATTTATATTATTTATATTTTTATTTTACATTTGTAGTTTACATTTTAATTTAAGTGTAAATTTTTAGTAATTTAGTTATTTTCACTTCCACTTCAACTTACTGATTTCAGATAGTAATAAACCAAGGCAACATTTCATTATTTTCCCATTTTATTTAAAAGTTGAAGTTTTTCACTGAATACTTCTTTTTTATTTTATTTCAACTTTATTGCAGATGCTAAAATTGGTGTTTAGTAGTTTTAGTTTTCACAGCACACACATATATATACACACACATGTATACACACATAATAATAACACTAGAAGTGTTATTAAGTATAATAACACCATGTTTAATAACACCAATATGTCAGCAACATCAACATTTATGCGATTGGTCTTTCTGTTGCAGAACACATTTGTAGGCCTGACAAATCTTGGAGCCACATGTTACGTGAACACTTTCCTCCAGGTGTGGTTCCACAATCTAGAGCTACGCAGAGCGTTATATCAGTTTCAGAATTCCAGAGCAGAAGGGCACAACATGGATTCAGGTGAGCCTAAGGATCTTTCTTTTAAAGCTCAGATAGTTATACTGAGCTATTACTATTACTTTTATGATGTTGTAGCATGCAACATTTATTGTAGTGACAACTGCCATTTAGTAAGTATCAAGGGTACAATGTTGAATGCTTGACTTTTAGCATTAAATGTGCATTAAAAGTTTGAAACGCTCCATTGATTGTAATGTACATTAATCATTTGTGCATATTATTCGGCATACCAACAGATTATGAACCACGGACGATATGTGAACATCTCCAGTATCTGTTTGCATTGCTACAGAACAGCAACAGGCGGTATATCGACCCTTCGGGGCTGGTCAAGGCCCTTGGGCTCGACACAGGACAACAGCAGGTAGGCCAGCACAAGATATGTTGGAATGTTCTATAGATGAGGGGAAAGCTCAAAAGGCTGTTTTCTTTTGTTTTTAGGATGCTCAGGAATTCTCCAAACTCTTCCTTTCACTTCTTGAAGACACACTTTCAAAGCAGAAGGACCCAAATCTCCAAAATGTCATCCAACAGCAGTTCTGTGGACAGTTCTCTTATGTTACAGTGTAAGTTATTTTCAGATTCAGGCGTTTATTATTATGTATCTACAATGTATGATATGTTCATTGCTTAATATGTTATAATATGGTAATTAGCGCTTGCTTTTTGTGTTACGCCAGATGCAACAAATGTGGACGGGAATCTCCTCTACCATCACGATTTTATGAGCTGGAGTTGAATATTCAAGGACACAAAAACCTCACGGAGTGCGTTACAGAGTTTCTTAAGGTGACTGCTAACATTCCTGTGCCTGACAGCTCCATATTTCTATGTAAATCAGATATTAGGGGTCTTAATGTGGTGTTCCTCACACTGTTTAGGAGGAAAAGCTTGATGGTGATAATCGCTACTATTGTGAGAGCTGTCAGAGTAAACAGAACGCTACCCGTCGGATCAAGCTTCAGAGTCTTCCTCGCACACTCAACTTTCAACTCATGCGTTTTGTTTTCGATAGGTGAGTATTGTAATTCAGCAATTATCATATAATGATGTGATCAGATATGTGACCCTGGACCACAAAAACACTCATAAAGTTCTTTTTTTTTTTTTTTAAATTGAGATTTTCACATCAGCTGAAAGCTGAATAAATAAGCTTTACGTTCCTATATGGTTTGTTAGATAGTACAAAAGGTTGTTTAATAGGACAATATTTGGCTGAGATACAGCTATTTGAAAATCTGGAATCTGAGGGTGCAAAAAATGAAAAGTTTGAAGTCTTTAAAGTTGTCCAAATGAAGTTCTTAGCAATACATATTACTAATCAAAAAGTACGTTTTGATATATGGTAGGGAATTTACAAAATATCTTCAAGGAACATGATCTTTACTTAATATCCTAATGTTTTTTTTTAATAAAATAAGTCAACAATTTCGACCCATACAATGTATTTTTGGCTATTGCAACAAATATACCCATGCTACTTATGACTATATATACAAAGTAATAATTTGTCATCTTTCTCTTCTTTTATAGGCAAAGTGGTCATAAGAAGAAACTCAACACCTTCATTAGTTTTCCTGAAGTTCTTGACATGGGGCCATTTTTAGTAGGAAAAGGTATACTGTGCATTTAATATGTACACTGCAGTTCACAAGATTTGTTTAATGTTTTTGTCTCTTATGCTGACCAAGGCTGCACTTATTTGATCAAAGTACAGTAAAAACAGCAATATTGTGAAATATTATAACAATTTAAAATAACTGTTTTCTATCTCAATAAATGGTAAAATGTCATTTATCCTAGTGTTGCAAAGCTGGATTTTCAGCATCATTACTCCAGTCTTCAGTGTCACGTGATCCTTCAGAAAACATCTTATATGCTGATTTTCAGCTCAAGAAATATTTGTGCAAACTGTCATACATTTTTGTGTTCTTTGATGAAATAAAAGTAGGAAAGAACAGCATTTATTTGAAACAGAAATATTTTGTAACAATGTAAAATCTTTACTATCACATTTAATCAATTTAATGCTGAATACAAGTATTGAATTAAAAATTTTTTAAATGTTTTGGAAGATAGTGTGTCATTTAAGAATCTGAGATAGGAAACAGGAAATTGTAATGAATTAACATTACTTGATTTTTTTTTTTCTCCCTCCACCTCTGAATCCAGAAGAAAAGTGTACATATGAGCTCAGTGCGGTGTTGATTCACCGTGGCGTGAGTGCATACTCTGGGCACTACATAGCTCACGTAAGAGACGCCCACACTAATGACTGGTACAAATTCAATGATGAGGAGATCGAGAAAATGGAGGGCAAGAAACTTCAGCTGGGCATTGAGGAAGACATAGGTAACAACATAATTTGAGAGTTTACTTCAAATGATCTCTCATTTTTGTAGCTACTCAATAAAGTATATTTTATTGCTTATTCTTGTTTACATCGCAGCCGAGACTGCCAAGTCTCAAACCCGAAAGCCAAAATGTAGCAAAGGCTATCACTGTTCGAGAAACGCGTACATGTTAGTGTACAAACAGCAGACAGAAGAGATTGACCAAACAGAAACTAACGTTGATGTACCAGGTAAACCTGAATAAAACTGTAAGGATATTATTAGTAGAGTATTTCGAGTGTTATTACTGTTTTTATTACACAATGTTTTTTGTATGTGTTTTCTGTTTAGACTATTAAATATCTAAGACATATTTGTTTGGTTTTTAGCTTTTCTCCAGAAACTGGTTGACCAGGACAACAAGAAGTTTGAGGAATGGTGCAATGAGATGGCAGACATGCGAAAACAGAGTGTTGACAAAGGCAAAGCCAAACATGAGGAGGTGAAGGAGCTCTACGAATTGTTACCCGCGGAAGACGGTCCGTAAAAAAAGCCCCGTGCATTAGTTTCTCCGACAATATGAACTGTTAAATCTCCCTTTTTTCAATCTTAAACATTGTTACATTTACACTACCATTTAGAAGTTTGGGATTGGTATATGTTTTGTTTTTAAAAGCCTCTTTAAAGACAGTAAAAACAGTAATACTGTGGTATATTTTTACAATTTAAAATAACTGTTTTCTATTTTAGTATTTGTTAAAATGTAATTTATACCCGTGATCCAAAGCTGAATTTTCAGCATCATTACTTCAGTCTTCAGTGTCCCATGATCTTTCAGAAATCATTCTAATATGCTGATTTGCTGCTTAAGAAACATTTCCTATTATTAATGTTGAAAAAAGTTCCTTTTTTTGTCATTCGTGATAACATTTTTCAACAGAAAGTTCAGCATATTTGAAATAGAAATTTTGTAAAAAAAAAAAATTTATAACATTAAGTTTTTACTGTCACGTCTGATCAATATAATGCATCATTGCTAAATAAAAATACTAAACCCAAACTTTTCAACAATAGTGTAACCATTTTAAATGCTTTTGTATTTGGGTAAAAGCATTTGTTTTCATTTTCATTAAGAAATTTACGCTTGGGCTCCTTGTGTGCTTTTTAGGCCAGTCGTTTGAGTTTGTGCCTCTGGAGTGGCTCAAGAAATGGCTTGATGACTCTACGGCCATCAAGGAAATTGACAACAGCCAATTCCTGTGCTCACACGGCAAACTGCACCCAGATAAGATCGGCGAGGTCAAAAGAATATCCTCAAAGGCCGCCGATCTCCTTTTCAGCCGCTACGGAGGAGTATCTAGACTGGGCCGTAAGACTTTCTTTTGTCAAAACTTTTAATTTATTATTACATGTGTTTTATATATTCAGTATATTCATTCATCCTCTGTGGGGTTTAGAGTCATCCCTCTGTAGAGACTGTGTCACTCAGCGATGTCGGGTGATCAGACTGAAAAACCAGCTGAATGAAGATTACAGAGAGGTCATGAATCTTGTCAAAACCCCTTTGAAAAGGTATGAGTGCATATTAGCTGCTGTTTTAACCTGCACAGTGTTATTTAGTTATTAAGATGCTATTATAGTTTTTATTTTTTATTAGTATTTATTTTTTCATTTTAATTTTAAAGTTTTGGCATTTTTATTACTTTTTAAATTTATTTTCTATATCGTTTTTATATACACAAGAAATAATTATTTTATTTCAGTTAAAGTTAATTTTGTTTCAAATAACAAAAAATATTTTATTTATGTTTTTAGTCTTAGCTAATTATAATAATCCTGTTAATGCAGTTCATTAAATATTTGATGAAGTTGATCTGCTTGTTTTATGTTGGGTGTATTTAGTGACGAATCAGGTTTCTGGATCGGTAAGGCTTCTCTAAGGGGCTGGAGACAACTGGCGTTAGACCAGCTAGAGGAAGATGAGGAGGAAATGAAACACAACAACAGCAAAGTCAATGGAGAGAAAAGCAGCAGTGCAGGAACCAAAGGTACTGAGGCATTTACAGTAAATGTTGTTTATAGCTTTTGCTCTTTTCTTTTAGGTATTATCTATTTATCTTTTTGTCTTTTTGTTAGCTGATGGAGTTAAAGGAGATAATGAAGATGGGGATGGTGAAGAGATGAAGAACTTTAATGAGGACATTCTCTGTTACCATGGTTTGTTTTCTCTGTGGATAAAACTGAAAATTAAATGAAAAATGTTGCTGTCATTAAATAAATGTTTTATATGAATTCAAAGGGATAGTTCATCAAACTCACCTTTATGTCGTTCCAAACCCGTAAGACCTTTGTTCATCATCGAAACACAAATTAAGATATTTTTGATGAAATCCAAAAGCTTTCTGTTGGCTGCTGACACGGAAGAGAAGAAATTGATTAATAACATTTAATAATAATTAATTTGGGGTGAACTATCTCTTTAAACATTTTAAATGAGTTAATTTAAATGTTTAAAATTGTGTATCATGTAGCAAGGTTGGTTTACATAATTGTATTGTTTATTTCTCCTGCAGGTGGTCTGAGTATACTAGAGAATGACAGGCGGCTGGTTTCTGCTGAGGTGTGGAATAAACTGCGGATGTATTTCCCCAAAGCACCAGAGTTCATGCAAAGTCACGAGGCCTGTCAGCAGTGCATGGTAATAAATTACCATTAGTTTTCAATGCACAATGCAAAAATGTGACATTTTATTCACTAACACCCTTCACTGATGCTCTACAATCGCACTAAACCCAGCAGCGTATATATACCTACTTGCCGGCAGCTCGCCAAAATAGAAGCTTGCTAATTTTAGGTTTTAAAATGATGAAAATTCATATAAAAAAGTAAATATTTTATTTTTAAGTTTACTTTAAAATAATTGTTTTATGTTTAATGCTTTCTTTTTATTTTAAAATATTATAGTATCACCACACTTTAGTTTCATTTATTAAAAAACGAAATAATGCCCACTGATATTAAAGCATTACTCCACTTCCAAAAAAATTTTTTCTGATAATTTACTCACCCCCATGTCATCCATGATGTTCATGACTTTCATTCTGCAGTCTTGCTTTGAGGAATACATTACAGGAGTTTTCTCCTTATAGTAGACTTCAATGGTGTTCAGCGAATTGAAGGTTAAAAATGCAGTTTCAACGCAGCTTCAAAGGGCTCTACACGATCCCAGGCGAGAAATAAGCGTCTTATCTAGTGAAACGATTGGTTATTTTAAAATAAATTACAATTTATATACTTTTTAACCTAAAATGCTTGTCTCGTGTAGCTCTGTGATGTGCTATGTAGTGTTGTCAAAAATATCGATATTTCGATAAATATCGATACTGAAATATCTGAACGGTACCAATACTAATTTCCCGAAGTATCGATATACCAATACTAGCCGAGCTGTCACTTTCATTTCTCTCCAAAGGCGCGTTGACACACGTGACTGCAGTGCCTGTCTCGTCTCATTCACTCTGGTTAAATAGCGTAAGGGGCCGTTCACTTATCGCGCCTAAAAACGCGTGGAAAACGCTAGGCGCACCGATTTCTCCTTCTTTCCAAAGCGCTCTGTAGCTTGCGCTTCCGTGGCGTCTGCCGTTGCTATGCAACCATGACCCGCACTCTTAATGAAGACGCGGAAGTTTCAAAGGACAAACGGATTTATAACACTAAAATCGCTTGCTGTAGCTCTGTTACTACATTTAATGTAAATCAACTTGTGCT
>JAHKKF010493622.1:0-36497 GCA_019740295.1 Labeo calbasu | reverse complement strand
GAACATCTTGGATGACAAGAGGGTGAGTAAATTATCTGTAAATTTTTGTTCTGGAAGTGAACTTCACTTTTAAAGTTAAATCACTGATGTCACATGTACTATTACTATTACTGATGTCTGGACTCTTACTACTTTTCTGGGCCTTGATCGTAGTAGCTGTGTTGCTGCCTTTGTAGGGTGAGAAAGCTCTCAGATTTAATAAAAAATATCTTAATTTGCGTTCCGAAGATTATCAAAGGTCTTTTGGAATGACATAAGGGTGAGTAGTTAAAGGAGTACTTCACTTCCAGAATAAAAATATACAGATAATGTACTCACCCCCTTGTCATCCAAATTGTTCATGTCTTTCTTTCTTCAGTTGTAAAGAAATTATGCTTTTGAGGAAAACATTTCAGGATTTCTCTTCATATAATGGATGTCTATGGTGCCCCCGAGTTTGAACTTCCAAAATGCAGTTTAAATGCAGCTTCAAATGGCTCTAAACGATCCCAGCTAAGTAAGAAAGGTCTGATCTAGTGAAACGATCAGTTATTTTCTAAAAAAAAACCGGAAACGCTAGTCTTGGTGTAGCTCTGCATGAACTCTGTGTATTCTTGTTTATGACAGTTAGGGTATGTCGAACAACTCTCATCTCATTTTCTCCTCCAACTTCCAAAATCGTCCTAAATCACCGTTTTACCTTTTTTGGTAAAGGGCATTAGATCTTCTTTGCATGTTCACTTTGCAAACACTGGGTTGGTACTTCTGCAGCGAGGTAGGACGATTTTGAAGTTGGAGGGGAAAATGAGATGGGAGTTTTTCAACATACACTAACTGTCATAAACAGGAATACACACAGTTCACACAGAGCTAGATCAAGACGAGCGTTTGCGGTTAAAAAGAATAAGAAAAGTAGAAAATAACCGATCGTTTAGATAGACAAGACCCTTTATCCTTGGCTGGGAACATTTAGAGCCATTTGAAGCTGCATTTAAACTGCATGTTGGAAGTTCAAACTCGAGGGCACCATATATATCCATTATACAGAGAAAAATCCTGAAATGTTTGCCTCAAAAAACATAATTTCTTTACGACTGAAGAAAGAAAGACATGAACATCGTGGATGACGAGGGGGTACATTATCTGTCAGTTTTTGTTCTGGAAGTGAACTACTCCTTTAAAAAGTGTAACTGTGCACACATACTAAGAGACAAATTGGTTAAAAACATACAGAACTGAGTTGGAATGAAATTCTTAATTTATCCCTTAAAACCTTGCTCCAAGTGTGAGTGGAATTGAGTTGGACTGTATTCACTTTCTTTCTGTAGCATTAGATTACAATCAGAGACATAATGAGGGGCTCTGAAATGCAATTATTTTAAATGGTATTGTAAAATGCTGTGTCCTAGGGTTAATACTCCATGATATCGAATCATGGAAAGGAAAAGTAATGAACTGGCTCACAGACATGACTCTCCGCCCTCTGGTTTCCACCAACACACATACATACATGCACATATACACACACACGCACACACACAATTGCAGATGCATAATGAAAGCACATAAACATGACAACAACATGTTCACCTAAGGCCTTCATTAATAATTCATGATTCATATTCAGGTCTTTTATGAAAACGCCCTGGTACGATTTCAGTTTTTTGCCTCAGCAAATGCAAAACTCCTCCTCCGATCTGACCTTTTTACCTCTTCTAATGCAACATAAGTGAGACGTTAAAATCTGGATGTTTGTTTCAAAGTCGCGATGTGGCAAACATTCTGCATCTGCATCTTGACAACGTGCCATTCCTCAATTATCAGATAATCTAATTAAAAAAACAGTGAGCACGGCAAGCTGAAAACTAGAAGGGCTCATTTTCATGGCTGAGGTTTGAGATTCTGCTGAGGCCACATTTTCTCCTTTAGAGTCTAACCCCATTGTACCTTCAGCCTCAAAACCCTGCCAATCTTCCGCGGGGAATCACACAAGAAGATCTCCGAAATGTCAGCCTGACAGAAGCACTTTTCACTGCCCTTCCCGCCACTGCAGCAAAGCCACTGGAGGACTGAAAAGGGTCACTAACTGTGTGTGCATGTGCACAAAATGTGTGCGTATGCATGCACGCAGCTGTAAGCTTTAGATCGCGACACTAGGGTGCCAGATATGCATGCATGGCATCTAAATCACTGTGGTGTTATGTAAAAAAAAATGCAAAGATTGTTTGTGGACGCTCTTTTTTTCTGCTGAGCTCCGGAAGTGAGCCCCAAGGCGAACCCCTTTGACCTTTCCGAAATGTTACTGCCCATTTGGCACGGCAGCCGCAGCTAATAAAACTTTTATAATCATGAATTTTTTATTCCAATCCCGCTCAAGGCCTTGGGCTAACCTGGACCGTGGTAGCCCGAGACCCTGAGAGAGATTGAGAGATGTTGTGGGAGGCTGTGGCTTGAGGTTTCATCATTCTACCCCCTGAGTTTTGACATGTTAACATTTGGAGCATTATAAGTGGCATGCATTTCAGTTTTTTTTTTTTTTTAAATGAAAATAATGTTGCTTTTCTTGCCTCTTCCTTCTGAAAAAACTAAAAACAATCACAGTGAATTCTGGGAAATAGCAGCAGCCTGGTAATTGCACTCATATGTGTAGGGTCCGCAAAACAAAGCGGTCCTTGGTTTAAACGTTGCTTAGAAACTGCTGACCCCAGATCTATATTCTCATGGTCAACTTTGCATGGGTGATATTGGGAAATTCAGAAAAATTCGCAGACGGTCAAGGCGCTGGAGTAAATGTCTTAGGTTTTAAGGCAGAAAGCCCCCACACAGGATTTACATCTGCATGAGTCATCAGAGAATAAGATTATGCAAGCTGCCCCCTGGTTCTTGTACAGCGTTTCATAATGACCTCCCTACACTCTAATGATGCTGACTTGCCATCACCATTTATGGGCCCATTTCTTCTCTGTAACTAAGCACGGTGACTTTTTTATTTTTTCGTTTCCCTGTGACCTATGCATGCATTTACACGATTGCAAGAGTTCTTGCATGCGGGTACCTGTGTCTTTGTAACTATAAATAGCTATAGAGTGACTGCTCATATAGGTGTACACAACGACAAGCCTGACAGAGAGACAGAGGATAACAGGCAGCGACAGACAGGGGACATCTGGGAGAAGATACTTACGGTTGGCAGAGTTTGATGAGGTCCTGGTCGGTGGTGCCAGGCGGGAGGCCCCGGATGTACAGGTTGGTTTTACTGAGCTGCTCCGCTGCACTGTGGCTGCTGCTGTTGGTGCTGGGGCTGGGCGGAGCCATGGGAGGAGGGGGCGGGGCATATGACTGCTGCAAGACACAGACATAAGATGTTATTAAAAATTGATATGACTTATATTGGATTACTGTAATATGCACTTTTGAAGAGCAAGATCTCATGACTTAGAAATAAGATAACAACAGTTCATCTCTATTGGGCATCTATAGCCACTGTGAGCTTAAAAACATGCCTTTAGGTGAAGAGTTTATGAGTCAATGAACCTTAGTCAGAGTCAAAACCATATTTAATATAAAACAACGCTGTGAGGGAGAAATCTAGTCCATTCAGTACGTTGCACAAGCATAATTTCTAACACCTTATCAACAATGGATTGGAATTCTTTTTCTAACCACACAATACAGTAAGTAATACTAATATAGTGTAGACATATGTGACCTTAGATCACAAAAACAGTCATAACAGTCAATTTTTGAACTGAAAAATATTTGGCCGAGATACAACTATTTAAAAATCTGGAATCCGAGGGTGCAAAAACAATCAAAATATTAAGAAAATCGCCTTTAAAGTTGTCCAAATGAATTTCTTAGTAATGCGTATACTAATCAAAAATTAAACTTTGATATATTTATGATAGGAAATATCTTTACATGATCTGAACATGATCTTTATTTAATATCCTAATGATTTTGGCATAAAAGAAAAATTGATAATTTGGACCCATACAATGTATTGCTACAAATATACTCGTGCTACTTAAGACTGGTTTTGTGGTCCAGGGTCACATATTATAAAATACATCATGGGTAAAATGTACTTCACTATTCAATAATAGGCCATTTTTTCCACAAGGATATGTAATATTACATACAAGTAGTTGATTATTGTCAAAGGATATAAATTGCCTTACTCCTTTTTGTTTTCCATGTACTGTATGCACGAATTACAAAATGGATAGTTCCGGTTCTAGCTTGGTCAGTTATATCAAACATCTCAAAAAATGATTAGCCTACAATAAATAACTATAACGTGAACGATAAACATTTACATTGGTCATTATAGAGGGTTTTCACAACGTGTCATCAATCGGCCATATTGGCGGCACTGAATGTAAACAATGCGACTTAATCGAACAAAACTCACAAATTCTGCTGACCATTGCTGCTGAAAATGGTCAGTTATTGTCATGTTTTGGGTTGTACTAATCGGTCGGACCCATAAAAAACATTTAGAGTACTATAGACTGCCAAAAGTTATAACAAATCAAGCAGAAGAGTGCAAAAAGCTGTTTGAGGAACAAAAGGCGTTTGTGGTTGGCCAGACTGAACCAGGATTTCCAGGGCGAGAATCTTGACAACATTCCTGTTTGTTCTTATAATTTCCAGTCAGGTAGGTAAAATATTAGGGAAATATTCGAAATAATACTGCTCGTACTTATCATTACCACCTATTAACTTTAGTTTGTCAAAATATTGCGCCCTTTCCTGCTTACTACTTAGCAACTTCCACACATTTTTTTTTTGTTGTTTAGACAATTCATTAGTACATTAACCGTGCAATTCATGCTGTTGTTTACATCCGAGTATTGCCAACATGGCCACACATCCGGGTAACTGACCAAATCGGGACGTAAGTGCAAACCCTCTATTTAGTTTATTAAAATAACCCTGTCAAGCTCTGGCAAACTATTTGAACATGCGCTGTTCTCACGTTTGCATTCTGGTAGAAGAAATAGTTCCTATTGTAAGACATGATACGCGAACAAAAGTATATGCAAAGTTCCTTTTTACAAGGCTTATTTATTGTACGTAATAAAAAAAATACATTAAATAAAAGTAATGAAATAACTTGTATTAGGAGCGATATTTTATGCGAGGACTGACACTATCCATTCAGCATCAGCATCAATATTTTAATATCAATCCGCCCTTCACTCCTTAAGTCTGGCCTCGTTCTCACAACTGAATGGTCCAGCCAACGCGCAGTGCACCTGCAGCTTCGACGCCTCCAGTTTAGATGTATATTGGGATATTTTCGACACTTTGCCAGCTGAATAATCTTCAGCAAGGTACTTTACAACTGATTCTACTTATATTCCTCACATGTTGTTTTAATCTGCATCAGTTTAAATACGGCGTCTACCTTGACTAAGATTCAGTGAGGCTTTTGAACCGCATACACACTGAGCGTTCAATATTCTCTGACAGGCACGGCAGTCAGATATAGAAACATCACTGTGACAGTTAGACTGTGGCATGAGAGCTATTATTTATGTGTGTGCGTGCGCTTTCCTAGTGATGTCTATGTAATGGACTGTGTGTGTGTCTGGCCCGCGCTTTCTCCGTGTTTGCGATAATCATTGGCTGTCAGTTGTGCTGTACACTGGCAAGTCTCCCCTGGCATTAATCTATTACCTGCACTTCCCCACAGCCTGCAATTTCCTCCAGACAGACGTTCAGACAGACAGACGGACAGACGGGCCTATCGCGGCTAGAATAGATTCTGCATTCATATAATTCACACACCCCTGTGCCTCAGGCTACAGTTATGAATGAACCCATTGAATTCTCAGGAATACAACACACAGACAGGGAATAGAAGACGAAGAACTGCCATTAAAACACACTGTGCGCATGTGCAAAGAGGGAAATATAAACCTCATGTTCCGAATGAAAAAGTAGGGGAATTTATATGAATCTGAGAAGGTTGGGCCACAAGCATTGCACGAACAGTTACACATAACAGCAGTGTTGTTAGTTGGTAACTAAAAGTAGTGCCACTACTTACTCGCTACTTATTCCGTTCTAGTGAATAGATTTGTTCGAAATGAACTCGTATTCAAAGATAGAAAGTCTGATTCTGAGTCGATTCGTTTGGACAGTTGATCTAAGTGAACCGAATCAAATAATAATTTACTGATTCGAGTTGCAGTGCAGTAATACATTAACGTGTATATTTGTATTTACTGTACACTTGTTTTGGTTGCAGAAAATATGATTACAAAAAAAACTGATATAAATAAATGGAAATGTACGCTGCCAGTCAAAAGTTTTTGAACAGTAAGATTTTTAATGTTTTTTTTTTAAGAAGTCTCTTCTGCTCACCAGGGTTGCATTTATTTAAAAGTACAGCAAAAACAGTAAAAATCTGAAATATTTTTACTATCTGAAATAAGTTTTCAATTTAAATATATTTAAAAATGTAAATTATTTCTTGTGATCAAAGCTAAATTTTCAGCATCATTACTCCAGTAATGGAGTACTTCAGTACTTTTATTTAGCAAAAGTGATGACAACATCATTTATAAATAGAAAACAGCTATTTTAAAATAATTACAAATAATTTGTTTTTGCTGTTCATATAAATGCAGGCTTGGTGAGCAGAATAGACTTCTTTAAACACATAAAAAATGACTGTTCAAAAACATTTGATTGGTAGTGTATATATACTTTGTTTGCATATAACCTAGGCAAAAAGTAATGCAAAGCAATGTAACTTAAAGTGTTTTTTGCATAAAAAACACAATCGCTTATTTTTTTCTAATATGTAATACAATTCCCCAACACTGATGCACACATAAAACACTGATACACACACTCTGCCTTAAAAGCTGTGTCTTAGTGTGCCAGACCCCTACATGAAATCTGGATATAATAAATACACCCAATTCCCAGAAACTATACACACCATATGTGTGTCTGACATGCCTGACATGGCTTCAGGCAGTCATGCACACACACGCATGATCTGACTGCACAAAAAGCTTCCTGTGTGAGTGGAAGCTTATCAGACCCACCCGGCCCAGTTCTCCTCAGCAGATCGGGGGCCTGGCCTCCGCAACACGACGCCGGGATGGAGACAGACCGAGCGCAAGAGAGCAAAAGCTCGGCTGATCAAAGTGCTCGCCACAGACACCTCTTTCAGCCAATTTGTGCAGCTGTCAGGGGCACGGCGATAGCGCGTCAGGGTGTGTAGTGTGTCAGGAGTCATGATGGGGGAAGCCTTTGAAACGTCAAAGGCGTTCACTTCGCCGTCAGACGGGCCGGGATTAGAGGGAAAGGGAGAGATGATGTTGCTTTTACAACGGACTCCAGCAGGAATCACACACATACACATACTCTAGGCGTCTCTATAGCCACACACACTAACAAATCCCATTCAGTCGTACATACGGCTTTAGCGGAGGCACTTAACTCAAGCGAAGAGACCCTGGGAGACATATTGTCTGATGATAGATGTGCTATTATGCTACACATATGTTGTCTGAAACACATTAGCACATATAACGTTTACATTTGTGATATGTTATCAGTTGACAACTGTTTGTCTTGGGGTTTTGCTTTGGTAAGAAGTATTTATGCAGTATATATTCTAGTCGTGGCCTAGTGGTATATTTATTATATATGTAATGTAATGTAATATAATATTATAATATATATATATATATATATATATAAATTGCTTTTCGAATAAATAATATATATATATATTTTTTGTTGCTGTTGTTTTTTTTGTAAAAGAAATTATAGAAATTAATACTTTGGTTAGGCAAGGATGCTTTAAATTGATCAAAAGTGATGCAAAAAACATTTATTATTTTATGTTACAAAATATTTCTGCTTTAGATAAATGCTGTTCTTCTGAACATTCTATTCATTAAAGACACCTGAAAAAATTATACTCAGCTGTTTTTAATGCTGTCAATAATAATAATAATAATAATAATAATAATAATAATAATAATAATAATAATAATAATAAATGTTTTTTGAGCAACACATTTCTGGAGGATCACATGACTGGATTAATGACGCAAAAAATTCAAGTTTGAAATCACAGGAATAAATTACAATTTTAAATATATTTTTAAATAGAAAACCGTTATTTTAAATAGTAAAAAAAAGGCTGTAGAAAAGACTAAAAACATGAAAAATCTTACTGTTCAAAAACTTTTGACTAATAGTGTATATATACTTTGTTTGCATGTAACTTTGGCAAAAAATAATGCATATATATATATATATATAATAGGGCTGTCAAGCGATTAATCACATACAAAATAAAAGTCTGAGTTTGCCTAATATATATGTGTGTACTGTGTGTAATTATTATGTATATATAAACACACACAAATTAATGTGTATATATTTAAGAGAAATATGTTATTTAAGTGCAAAATACTTTTATTTGTATGTAATATAAATTGTATAAAAATATTTCTTAAATGTATTTATATATACATAATTATTACACACACAGTACATGCACATATATTAGGCAAACTCAAACAGTTATTTTGTATGCGATTAATGATTTGATAGCCCTAAAAAAATTTAAATGGACAACAGAAAAAATCCTTAAAACATGTATTGGCCAAGCAAAAAAATGCATATGATTAAATTATTTTGGAAAATATATCATAAGCTATATATTGGCCAGCCCTAGATAGTAATTGGTGGATGTTGTTTAGCTTTGGCGCTCATGCAGTCTGCGTGAGTTTGAGTCCTGCTTGCGTCATTTGTTCCATTCCTCTCTCGTCATTTCTAGTCATCTCTATTCTGTAGCTTTCAATCAAAGCTGCAAAAAGGCTGAAGCCTTCCAGAGAAAAGGAAACCAGTTATTGTCTGCTAATTAAACAATTCCTGGCTTTCTTCCCCTTGTCTTTTGCTCTCTCTCATCCCTGTCTTCTACCACTCTAATGACTGTAATCTGTCCATTCAGCCCCCCTCTTCTTCCGCAGCCTGGCTTCTGTAAACCGTCTCCTCCTCTCCCCCGCCCCCTCCTCTACTACGGATAAATCCATCCCTCCCTCCTACTTCCCCTCCTTCGCTCCGTATCCCAGGGTTGGCCGGTGCGTAGCCGGGCTCTGCTCTTTATTAAAGGGTGAGTGATGTGCACACACATTATCTCCTCGCTGCACGCCCAGATAGCCTTCATTTCCCTAAAGAGTACTCCAGTCACCAAACAATTAGTACTTCCTGGAGAGCCCTCGAAAATGGGTTTCGAATGGCCGCCTCTCCTCTCCTCCAACTCTTCTCCCTCCCTCTGTCTGTCCGTCTGCCTTTCCCTCTCTCTCTCATTATTTCTCTCTGCTGTTCTTTGCAGAGAGAGAGATTGACCTCTATCAGGTCAGCTTTCTTGCACTGCCTGCTGAGTATGTGGAGTTAACCCCTGCCTCCGCCAACTGTGATTATGCTTAGGCTGTGGAAATGTACATGTGTGTGCACACTGCATATGCTTGCATTTAAAATACTCCTTGCAATCACATATTCATGCGTTACTGCATGTGAGTGTCAATGATAAAGTTTTTTTTTTTTTAAATAATCTAAGTTAAAATGTAAGTTTTTAAAAAATGTACTTCTTGTATGTTATCTTGTATATTTTGTATTTTCCTCCTTGAAAACGTGAGTGTACACATCTTAATAAAAAAATCGATATATTTTCTGTATTTCATATTATGAACAAACTTGGCTTTGTCATAAAAATTTTAAAATATCAGAATTATGACTACATTTTTTTGTTCAAATATTAATAAAGCAGTTTTCTTAAAATATTGTTTTGTAACAAAAAAATGACAAACAATGTTATTATAGCATATATTATAATATAATAAAATGTTATTATATTAATGAGGCATTTTTTCATTATGATATCACAGTTGTATCAGCCTGACTTTATGTAATATATATCAAAATGAATTCTTTATTACAGAAATTAATAATTTGCTTATTTTAGAATAGGTGTATTCTATGAAAGCCTGTTTCCGCCACTAAATAAAAAACAGAAAAAGGTAACTATGAGTTTTTAATCACACAGTTCTGACTTTATTTCTCACAATTGTGAGTTTATATTCTGCTATTCTGACATTATAACTTGCAATTGTGATTTTATCACAAAATTCTCAAAAAAAGGCAGAATTTTGTATCACGCAGTTCTAAGGAAAAAAAATCAGAATTGTGAGATAAAAAGTGAGTGTACACATCTTAATCAAAAAAATATATTTTTAGGTCAGTATTTTACATAAAAAAGATATTTTTCTTTACAAATATTATGTATTTTAAGGCATTTTAGGATAGTCAAATCACATGACTGACAATTTTTTAAATTATGAACTAACTTGGCTTTGTCATAAAAATGTTAAAATATCTCAATTATTATTGTCCTTTTTTTGTACAGCAAAGCAGTTTTGTTAAAATATTGTTTTGTAACAAAAAAAGCCGAACTGTGTTATTATATTATGTATTACACTATAATAAAAATGTTGTTAAATTAAAAGGCTTTTTTCTTCAATATGATATCACAGTTATATCGCCCTGACTTTGTAATTTATATCAAAATTCATTTTTTATTACAGAATTTAATAACTTTGCTCACTTTAGAAAAAAAAAATCCCGCTATTGTGACTTTATAACTTGCGTTTGTGATTTTTTTTTTTAATCTTGGAATTCTCAGAAAAAAAGTCAGAACTGTGAGATAAAAAGTTGCAATTACCTTTTTTTAAATTTTTTTATTCAGTGGCAGAAACAGGCTTCCATGGTCTTCAGACAGTGTAAATGCATTTTAATGCATTTTTAAATACTTTAAAGGATAGGAAAAAGAAAAGAGCATGATCTCGTTGACCCATATGCCGTGAGTTTTGCCACCGTTTCTCCCTAAATGTGGAGAAAAGCTCTCATAGCTTTTCCATAATAAGTTGGATTTTTCTGCAGACAGCGTTCACAGTGCACACACAAGCGCTCGGCCTCGCTCCTAACGGTAGTGATCGATAGTACACGCCATGACCCCGCCGTCACAGGGACCAGAGCAGGACACGGCGAGCATTGCTCTCCTTCCCTCAACTCTACCCCCAGGGCCCCTTGGGGCGAGGGAAAGAATGCCGGCTATTTAGGGAAAGGGTTTGAGATCCCCTGCATCCGGACAGCGGAGGCTTGAGGAAGCCCCAAAGATTACACCGAGCACTCTGCGCACACACACTCAACGCACATAAACACATGACTCTATCTGACCCAGAAATATATTACCACATGCATTAGCCCATTAGGCTCTCAAGAAGATCTATACATTAGAGTTACTGCAGCAAAGGTAGGAGGGAGACTTCTTGCAGAGAGAGAGAGAGCGAGTGAGCGAGCTTTAAGCCTTCTGTGTAAACGGGCATTGAGTGCTCTCTGCCATTAAAGCTCATAGTCGATAAAATGCTGCATTAGAACCTCTTTGAATTGCAGAATTTCGTATGAAATAAAGGGAAGGTCTGCTTCTACAGCTTTCTTTTGTGCTGGAGACACAGAAAGCGATCATTACTGATGAAATGATAAACGTTTGCCTTCGCAGACATGACATTGAGCCTGTCATTGGCTTGTGACTCAAACAAAGGACACTTGAAGGAAGTGAGCATGTCAATAATCAGTGTCATGAATCACAAAAATGTTGTGTCAGTGTCATCCATCATGGGTCTTTTCCCAGAAACCATGCCTCCTTATGTTGTCTAATTATCCTTAAATATTGAATCTTATAATAAAGGTTCAGAGGCATGCAGCGTCTCTTTTCACTCGCTTGAGTTCATTGCAGTCTCATTAGATTCTAAAGCATGGCGTGAATGTGTAGGAGTAACTGCAAGAAAGAAGCTAAAAAGTCACGTGACGAGGAAATGCCACTTTAGCACTATGATTGGCTGTGAATGGGATAATACCCGCCTGTTATATTCGCAACTGCTCCGCTAATTGGCCTGAATGGGTCAAACTGGTGGAAATAGGACTAATTGACTCTTCACTACCTTAGCAACTGTTGCCACTAGCCATTTTCTCAAACAAGCTTTTGCTCTTTTTAATGTATGTTTATGGAGGGCCTGTGTGTTTGGATAACATAATTTTATAGACATTATCCAGATCTACAGCACCACACTGTTGCTGGGAATCTTATAATAGTGGCACATAGTATGCAGATATGTTTTTTTTCTTTTTTCAAATCTTTAAATTAATCTTGAGAAGTGCTTATGTATTTGGCCCTCATTCCCAAGTGAACACGTATAACATCAATAAGAACAACTAAATTTGCTCTCAAGTAAATTAATGCTACTTCACTGCAGTTTTTAATCAGGTTACAGCATAATTTAAAAAATTCTTTAGAGGACAAAGGCAGATATAATGCTTTGCAATGCCACAATTCTGTATGGCCCATGTAAAAATAATATAGGATGAGCACAAATACTGAAACTCAAGTTCTGTCCTTTTGGATATTGTGTAAAGTTTGTCTAAGTTAGAAACAGCAATAAAAGGCAGAGCATAGGGGAGTGTCAGTGTTGACATGGCCATATTTGGTAACAGAACTTTGTTTTCCCAATTGAAGAAAAACAGCATAAGCTGGTTAGGTATGTTTTGAAGCACGGTATCTGGTTTGAGATGGTTTAAGCTTGTCCTTAGTTGGTCATAAGATGGTTTAAGCTGGTCCTGAGCTGGAGCTAGTTGCTCAGGACCAGCTTATAACCAGCTCAGGATCAGCTCAAAACCAACTAAGGACCATCTTAAACTAGCTCAGGACCAACTCAGGACCAGCTTAACCCAGCTCAAGACCAATTAAGGACCATCTTAAACCAGCTTGTGACCAACTAAGGGCCATCTTAAACCAGCTCATGACCAACTGAGGACCAGCTTAAACCAGCTGCCATACTTCAAAATATACCCAACCAGCAAGTGCTTTTTTTTTTTTTTTCAAGAGGGTTGGCATCATAACCCACCTGACACAGCAACACTGGCTCAACCAATAGCGTGAGTTTAGGGACGGGATTAGCCATTTAATGGCAAGACAGGGAGAGTGTTGTGGCGTTTTTCCACTGCGTGGTATGACTCAGCTCTGTTTGCTTTTCCACTGCAGTTTAGTACCTCTTTAAAGTGGGTAGGATTATAGACTGATCATTATAAATGCACCGCCACCTCGTCTACTGATCACGATACAACCATTTGTCTTTTCAAGTTACATGCGACGATTTAAAGCCAGTCGTTTAACAAAGTTGTGTGTATAAACGATACTGCGCTGGCTGTTGCTGACTATTTAAATCTAGCAGGTTTGGTGTCGCAAATCAAATGACGCTGGTAGTGACGATTCTCGTTGACAATCAGTGATCTGCAGTGTTTACACATCATGTTTAGTATTGCTACGGCTCGCTTGGAACCTCTACCGAGGTGGTGCTAAAAAAAAAATACCAAGTACTAGGTACTATACACCAGGGGTGTCCAAACTCAGTCCTGGAGGGCCGAAGCCCTGCAGAGTTTAGCTCCGTCTTGGCTCAACACACCTGCCTGAAAATTTCTAGTATGCTTAGCTGGTTCAGGTTTGTTTAAATAGGGCTGGAGCTAAATTCTACAAAGTCTCAGCCTCAGACATCAAACCCACGGACTGTAGGCTCAACATCTGATGCGTACGGCACACAAAAGTGGGAACATTTCAGGAGTGTCGAAGTCGTCATCGGATTGGTGGAATTATACAGGATTTCTGGGAGATGTGTGTGTTGCGTTCTTTAACATTCCACCTGGAAACAAAGACCAACTAAGGACAAGCTTAAACCAGCTTATGACCAACTAAGGACCAGCTTAAACCAGCTCAAATCAGCTACCATGTGTCAAAACATACGTAACCAGCACATGATGTTTTTCTGTGTTTTTTTTTTTTTTAACAGGGTTGGCATCATAGCCCACCTGACACAGCAACACTGGCTCAACCAATAGTGTGAGTTTAGGGGCGGGATTAGCCATTTAAAGACAAGACAGGGAGAGTGTTGTGGCGCTTTTTACTGCGTGGTACGACTCAGCTCTGTTTGCATTTCCACTGCAGTTTAGTACTGCTTTAAAGTTGGTAGGATTATAGGCTGATCGTTATAGTTGTGGCGCCACCTCATCTATTGACCACGATACAACCATTAATTTTTTTCAAGTTACATCCGCCGGTTTAAAGCAAGTTAGTTTAAAACAGTCGTGCGAACAAATGATACTGCGGCTGGCTATTTAAATCTAATCTAGTTGGTGTCGGAAATCAAATGATGCCGTTAGTGACGATTTTCTTTGACCAATCAGTGATCTGTAGTGTTCACACGTCACATTTCAGTATTGGTACGGCTCTTAACCGAGGTGGTACTAAAAAAAAATAATAGGGACTAGGTACTGTACAACAGGGGTGCCCAAACTCGATCCTGGAGGGCATTTAGGGTTCTGCAGAGTTTAGCTCCATCTTGGTTCAACACACCTGCCTGGAAGTTTCCAGTATGCTTAGCAAGATCTTGATTAGCTGATTCAGGTTTGTTTAAATAGGGTTGGAGCTAAACTCTACATAGTCCTCCGTAGGCTCAACATCTGATGCATACGGCACACAAACGTGGAAACACTTCAGGATTTTCAAAGTCGTCATCAGATTGGACGAATTACACAGGATTTCCAGAATATGTGTGTTACGTTCTTTAACATTCCGCCTGGAAACAAAGATGCCGTGATACCAAACCTCACGAAAGAAGAAAGCCGTTGTGTTTACAACTGTGATGATGAGTGCTTAATTTTTAATTTTCAAAAGTATGTGAAATATTGAAAGTTTGCAGCACAAAATCTTTAAAATACGTTCTGGAGTTTTACACACAGGTCTGTTATTGTGGGGACAGTTCCATGATCCTACACATAACCCCGGCACAAAACAAAACGTGATTGGTTTTACTTGTCAGTCATATGGTCTCTTGGGCGGGCCTTGGTCATTCAAAGCCGCCAAGGTTCCCAGACCTTAAGCCGTCAGTCTGAAGGTCTGGCTATGTGGAAACCCCCCATTAGGAAAACCCGTCTGTAAAACATTAATTATTTTTAAAGACAAGTCGTCTGAAATGAACAACGGTGTTCACTTCCCTCCCAGAGACTTTTTACCTGCATCTTTCACATGTTTGACCCTTTGAGAAAGTACAAAGTGGAACGGACCACACGCAGACTAAACAGGTACCAGAGCACCGGTCTGTACATTTCATAATTCTTTCTGTCAGCAGGAATGTGAGGACAAATAAGCTGGCTTTAATTTAGAAGAAACACGCCGCTCCAGACACCCAACCACACTCCAGCTTGTTAACGTCAGGCCCACGCACCGTTAATGTCATGAACGAGTTACACAAACATTCGCCCAGACAGCACTAACAACATCTTCCTCACCGGCCTCTCTCACGACAGCACAGCAAGCAAAGGTTCACACTCAGTTTGCAATCAAACTCATCCGCCTACGCAACATATGACAATCCGCGCCTCATTCCGCACAGAATCGGCTCACATCTGTGGCTCCGCTGCGATGACACTAAAGGATTATTCAACACAATTGTTCGACCTCTCGAGTATTTGCGATGCATGAATAATCATCACCACCTCCTTATTATGCAGATATATGCTAATTTCTCTTAAATAAATTCAAAATGCACCCCGCCTCTTTCTTCGCAGAGGTCAAGGTTTAACTAAGTTGGCATGTATGGAAACGACGAATGCAGAGGGGCATTGTCTGCTTTTTTCCGAAGGGGAGGAAAACTTCGGATAAAGTTTGCGTGGATTTAAACGCATCTGGAATTTAGGCCAAATTCTGAGTTAATTCGTACACTACGTTAGCGGATGTCTCTCTATTTAAATACCCCTTCCGTCGTGACCCGCAAAATCCCCGGCCCCTCAGGGGTAAGCGCAGCACATTCAAATACGAGGAAACAATCAGAGTGTGCTTATTTGCATATGAACGGGAGATGGAAGCCCGCAAATCCGCGGCAGTCCATTTTAATCTGAGAATGACTTCCTCTTGTATTGTTACGAGAAACAGTCTGATAGCATTCTCTCTTCTCGTCTCCCAATCTTCCTGCTGAAATTAACATCCGAATGTGCTGCTCGCTTTGGACCAGACCGCTCGGAGAGCCGCACAGACGGTAGCAGTCCGCCAACCTCTGTTGCCCCGGCAACAAAGTGGAGGACATGGTGAGGTCTTATCAATCAATTAGAAACGTCTCTGTTCACTAGAAGCATTGAGCCACTGGGTCATGATTTCTCCACAGTTTGTCAAATTCATTAGGGCCCTGGCCAGAGATGTATCGCTGTTCAAAAAAAAGTAATTTTAAAGTCTGTCACCTAGTCAGCAGGTTATTTTTTTTTTAAATGTAATTTTATAGATGGATATTCTACATTCCCGTTATGCTAATTACTGCACCAATATAATTAAACTCCATTTAAGTTTATAAAACACATTAGTGTTCAAATTAAGAGAATGTGGGATGCACAGAGAAAACCAGAGGAAGTCAATGACTTTTTTTTCTTTTTGGTCAAGAGTCATACACAATTCATTTAGCTCGAGAAGAGCTAACTTCCTGTGCCTTCGTTAAAATTCCTTCGCCAGGTTTGCTTTTGCAGCAGGGCTTCCGAGAATTCCGGACTAGACCCATTCAAGAGAATTCCTGTCTCCAAAATCCTTTTTTTTCATTCCCAGTAGCTGTCTGAGGAACAGCCACTGTTAATTGGCATCACATGACAGCTGGGTGGGTTTAGGGGTCACATTCATGTTACAGTGATTTGATGGAGGGAAGCTAAATTAAATCATTACTTTATTCAGCACTGACAGTGATGTGCACATGGTGAAGTATCAGGCTAAAGGTTCTGCTCTTGGAAACTTCCACTGGATGGGATTCATTTAACAAAGCAAACAAATATAGAAGTGAGTAAAATAAACATTTCCTTCACTGAAAGACTTTTGGGCAACTTTTCTGATCATTCTTCAAAAATGCCACAAAAATATACCATATTACTGATGTACTCCTATTGTGTATACTTGCGTGTGTGTTAAATAAGCATTACTTACACTATCAGAAAAAGAAAAATAATTGTTTTATATTTTTACATTTACAATGCAATCAATATTCAATATTCTAATTAATGCCAAGTATGAATTTAATCAATTAAGTGTTTTTAAGCATTTTACATTTATATATAAAAGTCTGTATGAAACATTTATGGAGCAACAGATTTTGTGTGACAATAAATCATCATCATCATAAGTCGTTTATTTGAATTTAAATTCTTATAATTGTATAACGTGGCAAGGGGGGCCTTATACCCCCACTATTTTCTGCTTATATTGTAAAAATAAAAGAATTAAGTTTTGTTCAATAAATATATTGTCATTAAAATATGTTAATACAAAAAAAATAATTTAAAAAGTAAAGTTTATGAAAGCATTGAAGGAGATCCCATAATAATTTAATCTAGATGTACAGCAGTAACAACAAATGATATTTTATTATATGATATGATTAATGTCGTGTTTTTAAATATGATGGCTTCATTCTTAACATGGTGATTATCTCTAAGACGGACACCCAACATAATATATGATATTTACCATCTGATTCTAACCATGTCATGTCAACAAATGGAAAAGTCAGCCATCTATTAATTATCACGTTAATTATTGTGCCTTTTAACCCCAACAGCAGTGGTGCTTTTTACCCCAAATACCATACTTTTACATATTCTTTCGTTATTTAATAACTGTTGCCTTAATTGTCTTAAACAAAACTGAAAATCATTAAGAAGTCATTTGCTACTTAAATCTACATTTAGGCCTGTTGTGCCCTATTATTTGTGAACGTATGTTCAGCTATTTTTAATAGTTCACTTTTAACTATTTTTGAATTTTCCAGATCAGAAGTCAAAGCTCTGTAAATATTGGTCACAGACACGGAGATTTACTTTAAACTTTACCAAGCTCACTAAAACCTCCCACAGATTGTTTTCATGCCTTTTAAGTCTTATTTTGCATAACAAAGTGGTTATATCTAAGTGTTTGAGTTCCCATTACCGCCTATATATGGTTCGTTCAGACTGATTCGCGAACATAAAATGCGCAAACACAAGAGGCAAGATTTATCACATGAACCAATCACAGCTGAGCATAACCAGTTATATCCAATCATATCGCGATGGAGGTATTGCCTCCTCTCACATGACTTTCCCACATTCATTCTCAACTACCCCCCACCAAACTTACCGCACACTTTAGCGAGTGTCACTGTTCGACAATGTTTTTTTGTTTTGTTTTTTTAAAAAAAACAAGTGATTTATACACTTTATAATGTTATATTTTGTAATACTAGCATTGTTTTATTTTTGTACTACAATTTTTTTCTCATCCAATATTTTGAGTAGACACTGCCTCCCTTGCCTCCTCAGAGGAAATGCAACTGATATAGTATACTGTAATTTAAATGCTAATAAAATGTATATATTTTATCTTTTCCAAATTACTGATAATGTGCAATGAAAAAATGTATTTAAGTAGAAAAACTAATCTATAATCTACGCTACTATAGAAAGCTCTAGCACTTTGTGAATGAAATTGTGCACTGCAGTTCTTGGCCTCTCTCTACAGCTGCTGTACCAGAACACACACACACAAACACACACACACACACACACACACACACAGATGATAAAGAGTCTTACATGCTGCGTGTCCTTGTGCCTCCCTCCACATTGAGTCATCAGCTCTGCACTCCATTAATCACACATCATCAAATGTTGTCACATCATGTTAGTAAGCGTGTGTATGTGTTTGCGCGTGCATGCATGTGTGTGTGTGGTCTAAAATGCAATCTATATGTTGAGGCCCCCATACAGCCTTGCACTTCCACATGCTTCCAAACGTAAATAAATAAATAAATGATAAAAGGCGCAGATCCATGTCTCAATGTCACCCTCTCTGGGTGTTACAGAAACCTCAGCTAAGCTCGATGCTGACATTGAGATGGAGAGAGATAGCCAGTCTGTGGACAGAGTATTATATTTCCTCAAATGGTCACTGAATACGAGTGACATTGAAGCAGCCATTAATCAATTTTCATACCTAGTCCTTCATCAGTTCACTAAACGCTGGAGCCTGATTTGATCGATAACAGAGGAAGGGGGGAACAAAACAGGCGCTGGCCGAGCAGATGATGATCAAGACGTAGTCTGTGCTGGAAATGATTTAAAAGCCATATCAAATTACCATGAAAGGTTAAAACTTACTTTCTTATATGGAAGGGGATGAGAGATGCTAGACTGGATGGTGTACAACATTTTTCAGTGTTGAAATTCGATGCACAGGCATGTGCATTGTTAATGCATGTCATTTTTCTTAATGCTAAAATCCTGAGTTGGTGCAACTACAACATCTACCAGCAGGGGCTTGCAGGGTCATGCTAACCAGCCAAACCTTGACCCCACTGATTTGAGTATCCCGACCAGCTGACACCCGTTGGGGTGACCAGTGGCAGTGTTTTGAAGATTTAAGTGTTTCAGATTTTAAACAAGACTATATCATAGCCCAGCCTCATAGATGTGTGCATTTCCTGCGGCTGTGTGCTGTGACGCATGTTGTGTTGCGTGGGTGTGCGGCCGCTGACGGGAGATCCACAAGGGTGCTGCTGTGTCAGAACGCGCGCTCAAGGACGTGGCTGCGGTCCAGGCGTAGGATGTGAGCAAGCTAAGATGATCTCTTAGCCCATGTGGAGTCCACACATTGAACACATGTACAACGGATGTGTAATATGAAGCGAACAGGATGTCATGTTACAATAAATCATGTGCACGGTTATTAAATTGCAGAATACAAATAATTAACAGCACCTCCACTTTCCTGTCCTTGTCTAATTCATTGTCATAACTCAAGATTTATATGGTACCGCACGTGCACGCATTATCTGTTATGTCTAGGAGATTTTGTAGACAATACATGATTGGAGTTTTAAAGGCATAGTTCACCCAAAAATTAACTGTGTCATGATTAAAACTTATTTTAAAACATCCATTTTAGCAGAGGAGAAGAATTAAGAATTATTGAATAAAGTTGTTTTAGTTTTTTTTTTTTTTTGCACAACAAAAAGTACTCTCATAGCTTCATAAAATTAAGGTTGAACCACTGATGTCACATGGACTATTTTGTCAATCTTCTTGGTACATTTCTGGACCTTGAACGTGGCAGGACCCTTGCTGTCTATGGAGGGTCTCGGATTTCATCAAAATTATCTTAATTTGTGTTCCTAAGACGAACGAAGGTCTTACGGGTTTGGAATGACATGAGGGTGAGTAATTAATGACAGAATTTTCATTTTTGGGTGAACTATCCCTTTAAGTCTTCTGTATATTTCAAGTATTCCTATGATAATTTTGCACAAGGAACAAACTGAAATGTATAATCTGTATAATAAGCAAATGCAAATTCGAAAGTGAAAGTAAAAAGCAAACGCAAATTCGCAAGTGATTTAAATGCTGCTGCCCGCAGTTTATATACAGTATAATTAACTGGGAGAGAAACCATTGAAATAATACAGTTTTTTCTTTCCCATCTTGTATTTATTCCCTTTAGGGATTCTCTAGTAGACGTCATTTCCTTTTTCGAACATGGTATTGGGATTCAGGTACATATGGACTGCTTTTATGATGCGTTTCCTTTATCGTCTTTGCAGCTTAACAGCTCCAGTCATCATTTTCATTCAGTATACTGAAGCTCATGACCAGGAAAATTCTTTTGTGTTCCACAGTAGAAAGAAAGCCATGCAGGTTTGACCTGACATAAGGGTGAGTAAAAAAATGACAGATTCCTTGTGTTTTTTCAACCTGTGAACACAGTCATATGTGGGACGGACAGTGTTCTTTCTGTTTTCAATTCGGTGTTGTTTGTCCACCCACTCAATGTAATTATCTCTTGAGATATTTGTGTTTGCCGGACACAATGTGATCATTCATACAAATAATCAGGGTTGAGTCTCGGTGTAATGTCAGCGTGGCCTGTCTGCTTTAAACGCTTGATGGAAAAGTGTGGGAGTGAAGGGAATAGAATGACACACAAAAAAAAGAAAAATCCAATTATTCGTGCATAATAACAATCGTGCGGTATTCGCGGGCGATTGCCAGCACGTACTAACCCGGCCCTCGCTGTCTCTCCTACTGTCTAAGTGCCAATTATGGTACAGGCGGCGGACATCCGCTTGAGCCAGGCCCCTTTCCGCTAGACCCATTAGGAGTTGTGCCGAGCATGATAGTGCTGTTTAGTCGAACACTGCACCATAAGAGCCGTATACTGCTCCAGTGCACCAGCTCGCAGTACACACGCTTGCGCTGATCAGGTTACCGAAGTAGATGGCGCGCTGTTCCCTTGCAACATCATTAAAGCAAGGGTGGGGATTTTCCTAGAGCTCTGCGTGTCTAGCACAATGCGGTCGTATCACTGTCCTCTTCTGGAATGCAGCAGTGTTACCTGAGAAAAGCCTGCGTGCGGCGAGAAGGCAGGGTGGAGGGATGCGTAAACGATTCGGAACGGTGACGGAGTGAAAGAAAGAGGGAAAAAGGACCCAAAAAGGACATGAGGGAGAGAGAGACTACATGAGAGGCAGGCCCCTGTGAAGTACCTCTTGTTATTAATAATTGATTCTTTGAAAAGACTGTGCGGTTTAATTGGTGGTAAGGGGTGATCCTGGCACACACACACCTCTGGGAGTCTCTCTGCAGCTGGTTTCCAGTAACGCAGACTCAACGTGAGGGCGAGTGAGCAGTGCTCCACTTGAAAGAGAGAGAGAATGCATTTGAAATTGAAACCTACCTGGAACGACTCGAGCTGTGTCTGCAGTCTGCAAGGAATTCACTCCAAAGCACTGGAAAGTATAGACCTTTGCATGTCAGAGAGCTCTGAACCAGAGGCCACGACCCGCATGATTTGCTTTGATGACCACGACGACTGAATTTCATTTTATAAACTATAAATGGAATAATTTCGACAAAAATGAAAACTCTGCCATTATTTACTCCCTCGAATGTTGCTCCAAACCTGTACGGCTGGATTAGATCGGAATTAGCTCATAGAAACACACTGCAAAAAATCTTATTCTTAATCAACTATTTTTCATTAAAATATCTAAAAATCTCTGAAATAAAATGAACATACTTGAGAGGCAACTCTGCATAAAATATTAAAACTTATTAAAACTTATTAAAACTATAAAATATTAAAACTTAAAACTGGCAGAATTTTTAATTTGTTGAAATTATGAACAAGTTTTACTTCTCAAAAAAAACTGATCATATATATATGTTTAAAAGAAAGGTATTCTTACTGGTAAATTTCTAATTTATTATTTTTACTAGACGGTAAAAAGCTTTTTAAGCTTAAAAATGGCATCCATATGAGTTCATAAGACTTAAAGCTTATATTACTGGTTTTGACTTATATTACAAGTCAAAACCAGTCATAAGTTGCACGAGTTTATTTGCAGCGATAGCCAACATTGTATAGATTAAAATTATAGTTTTTTATGCCAAAAATTATTAGGATATTACATAAAAATCATGTTCCAGAAAGATATTTGTAAATTTCCTACTGTAAATGTATCAAAACTTACTTTTTAATTGGTAATATGCATTGCTAAGGACTTAATTTGAACAACTTTAAAGGCGTTTTTTCAGTATTTAGATTTTTTTTGCACCCTCAGATTCCAGATTTTCAAATAGCTGAAGGTCAACCAAATATAAACCAATGGAAAACCTATTTATTTAGCTTTCAGATGACGTATAAATCTCAAAAAAAAAAAAAAAATGAACCTTATGACTGGTTTTGTGGTCTAGAGCCACAAATAAGAAAAAATATGTTTACGTCTCTTCTTGCACATAAAGCTATCATGTAGCTTCATAAGACTTTGAATGTAGAGCACAAGTCATACAGACAACTTTATGGTGCTTTTTTTCTTTTTTGTAAGATTTGCGATGTGGTCACTATGAACTGGTCACAACATGATGTTTCAAACATTCTTCTGTAAACAACAGTAGCATACAGATTTGAAACAAAATGCTCATTTTTAGGTGATCTGTTCCTTTAAGACTGGACCGTTTTATGCGATAATTATTCTCATTAAAATTTTGACTGATACAAAAAGCTGCAGGCCCACAAAATCTGAAATCTGTCCTGTGCAGCGTACCGTCCGTGATCTGACCTTCTCTACATATTGGATTAATTCCTAAGTCAATGTTCAACACAAACCAGCGGCACAATGGAAACAGTGAGGTATTTGCAACAGACACTCGCCGTATATTCAAAAAGGAACACACTCTTGACAAAGACCAGAGCCAATTTGACCAGATAACATCTGTGGAGACCAGAGGAAGCTTTTCCTTTTGTGCAAAAACCAGAGCCGCCGCCTGTGAGAACTCTCGGCTTTGAAGATTCTCTGTCCTATTACGCTAAAACCTGCTCTGGAGACTAGATTTGCCTCAGGTAACGCAGGTTCTTTCCTATAATCAACAGCAGCACCGCATCCTCCATTAGGCCCTTTAATAAAATTCTCTGGAAAAAAATCGTGCGACGATCCTTTGGCAAAGCTGAGATAAAATTGAATTGCTTGAAAAGCTAAAAGGCAGCGGAAAAAAGGATTGGCAGTGTGTGCTAGGAGATGACAGAATATCAAGCCGGTGTGACAGAGAATCAAGTCAAACAGCGCGTCGGTGTGGTTTGAAAAGTTTAAAAACTGACTGAAAGCTGTATGAAATGTGAAGTGTGGCCCAGAACAGACCTAATTGCTGTAATTTGTGTGCACAGTGTGCGAACAGCACTTTCGTTGGCTATAAAAGGGAGTAATCAATATAGAAAATACACACATGGCAACAGTCTGTTTGTGTGTGTGTGTGTGTGTTTATCTTTTCATCTCTACTCTAGCTCTCATGTGCCTTTGTGCTGATAGCCATGATAATCTGTAGATCTGGATTTGCCCACCCTGCTGAATTATGCAAACCCAGCTCAGCTCAGGCGTGAGGAGTTTAACTGGGCTGGCAGTGGGAGATAGACAGCTTGTGGCCTTTCTTTTAAAAGAAAGAGGAGAGCTTGTACTATATCCCTCTGTATTATTCTTTCTTTGATCAATCTATGTATCTATCTACTTGTCCATCTGCCTATATATCTATCTTTGTCTTTCCGTCTGTCAGTCAGTCTGTCGGTCAATGTCATGGTTTCCTGGACAAGACCATGAATTTTACACTGTGATAGCGTCATTCTTTGAAGTATGTTTTCCTAATCATTTAGTTAGTACAATATATCAGAGTACCATGGTACCATGGTACCACAAATGAAGATATTTTTGATGAAATCCAAGAGCTTTCTGACCCTGCGTAGACAGCAGTTTAACTACCATGAGAAGAAATTGTTAAATAAAGTTGTTATTTTTGTTTATTTTGTGCACAAAAAGTATTCCTGTAGCTTTATAAAATTATGGTTGAACCTCTGATGTCACATGGACTATTTTAACAAAGTCCTTACTACTTTTCCGGGCCTTGAATGTGGTAGTTGCGTTGCTGTCTGTGTAGGATCAGAAAGCTCTCAGATTTCATCAAAAATATCTTAATTTGTGTTTCATAGATGAACAAAGGTCTTACAGGTTTGGAACGACGTGAGGGTGAGTAATTAAAGACAGAATTTTTTCGTTTTTGGCTGAACCATCCCTTCAAGTGACAGTATTCAACATAAAATTCATAATGAAGACATACAGTAGCTTTGTGTAATGAACAGGCCAAATTTTAGCCATTATTGAAGCTAGTGAGATGTTGACCACTGGAACTGGGTCACTGAGTTTGTGAGTTAAACTTGAGAACCAGACTTCACTCACAAATCATTCAGACTGGATTTGAACTGGATCAGCTGATTCAGATCCAAAAGGATCTAAATCAAACAAATGATTAATGATCTTTTCGAATCTGAATCAATCTTTCAATCTTTTTTTTTTTTAGATCTGAATGAATTCATTAAATTCATGAAAGCAGAAAGAATGATGGATCTTAAGCTTTGAATCACTGCTTCTCTTGTGAATTCATTAAAGGAGAAGTTCACTTCCAGAACAAAAATTTACAGATAATTTACTCACCCCCTTGCCATCCTTCAGTCGTAAAGAAATTACATTTTTAGAGGCAAACATTTCAGGATTTTTCTCCATATAGTAGACAATGGTGCCTGCGAGTTTGAACTTCCAAAATGTAGTTTAAACTCAGCTTCAAAGTGCTCTAAACGATCCCAGTTGAGGGAGAAGGGTCTTATCTAGCAAAACAATTGGTTATTTTCTCAAAAAAACTACAATTTATATACTTTTTAACCTCAAATGCTCATCTTGTCTAGCTCTGCGTGAACTCTGTGCATTCCGGGTCAAGGCAGTTAGGGTATGTTGAAAACTTCTCATCTTATTTCTCCTCCAACTTCAAAATCGTTCCTACATCGCTGCAAAAGTACAGACGCAGTGTGTACAAAGTGAACGCGCAAGGAGGGTCACCCTTTACAAAAAAAGGTAAAACAACGATGTTGGACAATTTTGAAGTTGGAGGAGAAAATGAGATGGGAGTTTTTCGACATATCCTAACTGTCATGAACCAGAATACACAGAGTTCACGCAGAGCTAGACAAGATGAGCGTTTGAGGTTAAAAAGTATATAAACTGTGTTTTTTTTTAGAAATTAACCAAATGTTTTGCTAGATAAGACCCTTCTTCCTTGGCTGGGATCATTTAGATCCCTTTGAAGCTGCATTTAAACTCCATTTTGGAAGTTCAAACTTGCAGGCACCATAGAAGTCCACTATATGGAGAACATTCCTGAAACGTTCTCCTCAAAAAACATAATTTCTTTACGACTGAACATCTTGGATGACAAGAGGGTGAGTAAATCATCTGTAAACTTTGGTTCTGGAATCTGGAAGTCAACTTCTCCTTTAAACAGCTAGAACGGATGTCAAGATTGACATTGGCTGATATGGGCTATTGTTATGTTGCTTATTTATCAGTTTCGAGCTTTGCATCTGAAATACTCATTCCGGCCAGGATTTAAAAATTTACCTTCTCAGATCCACCACAGAAAGTCATACAGGTTTAGAGCAACATGAGAGCGAATAAATGATGTCTGATTTTCATTATCAGACCTGTTCAGCTGCAGTCACTGGTTTTCTGTGAATTCGTCTAGCAGACCATCTGCAGTGCTCGATGGTTTGGTTTGAGAGTGTCGTGCATCAGGGAGGAGAGGCCAGTAAGTGAGCAGGCCCATTAGGCACCGAGTGTGTGTGTGAGAGAGATATGAGATGCTGCTCTTAGACAGTGATAGGCTCATTAGTAGGGCTAGGATGTACTGCATTTGAGTGTGTGTGTGTGTGTGTGTTTGCGTGCATGCTTGCAGTCTAATTAGCATTGGACAGTTAGAGTGACTGTGACCCAAGACTCTCTCCGACCTCTCATTGTGACCTGCCTGCCGGCGTCCGCAAGTTCAATCCGAACCCCACAAACACACAGCCATTCAAAGAGACACGCAAACACCCACACACCCACGCAAAAGAGAAAGACATCCCTTCATGAATGTCAATACACTCTCTAATTGGCTTGTACGGGCGTCTCTGTTTTCTTTAAACAAATGTCGGTCATTAAGCCGTGAGTGAGATGATTAGTGTGAAGTTGGTGTGCGGTGCACCGATACACACGTCCTCTTATGGAATGTGTCCGCACAGCCATTAGCACGCTGTCCCTGACATGCCCCGTGTCCTCTCTCCTCTCACACCTATTTGTCAAACCGGCCCACTGTTTCTTGCAGAAATAATGACAGCCCAATCAGAGACTGTGACTAGTGTGTGTCTAACCTTATTTTTTGAAGCGCAAGACCGTTTTTTGACAAAAAAGGAAGCTGATGGAAGTCAGACAGACTGTAGCGGAATATAGATGCGGGCGTCGGAAAGTTTAAAAGACGTTTTAAAGTTTAACATCCTCCCCCAAAAGGCCCTTCTGCTTTCTGGCTACCGCAGTGCAAGATGAAAGCGCTTGTGCTTCTACAAAAGACTTATTTTTTTGTGCCTAGCACCACTTTAGCCAGCTAAATGCATCTCATCCCGGCGACCGGCATTGGGAAATACAATCTCGGTGCAGAGGGAAAAGTCTGGGCCAGCATTTCAAACAAAGGCACGCTAGCACAAAAGGACGAGAAGGGTAAAACCCTGGGACGCTGGGCAGTGTAGGCCCTTAGGGGCCCATTGTTTTCGATAGAGCATTATGAAGAGATACACATGCGCAGAAAAAGCCATTCACACGCACGCTCTAGTCGAGGGTGAGACCTGGCTGCGGCCGAGCGGTACGCACAAAGGAGCTTAATCATTCATAAAACGGGAGAGGCTAATAAAATATGCAGCACATGAATGCGGTAAAGTGCTCCGGTGCTGCCTAAACTTTTAAAAAGACACATCGAATCAGCCACACATATAACTATTGTGTGCGTGTAGGCCGATTAGTTTGCTGGAGCTGAAAGGATGAGGTCACGTTGTTTGCAGCATCTCTAGGGCGGATCCTGTCAGGACTGCGTCCTCTGCTTCCTGTCTTCTGCGCTTCTTTATGCATTTGTCTTGTTCGTTCTCTGGTTTTCTCCGTCTGCCTTTTTGCTGCTGTACTAATAGGGACGTTGAGAGAGGAGACAGGAAATGACAAGGACAAAAAGGGAGGGCGCAACAGGAAGTAACAATCACAAATGAGATTTCTAATAACATCTCCATTGTTTTCCTGGCAATGAGATTAAATAGACATCAAATAGAGACTTCCTTCTCAGATGTTTCTCCTGAGAAAAGACTGTAACCTTGCAGCTTTTTTAGAAGAGATCTCAAATAGATTTCAAACTGGACTCAAACATCCAAAATTCTACAATCCAACATCAGATATTTCTTGGTCAACAAATCAGCATATTACAATGATTTCTGAAGGATCATGTGACACTGAAGACTGGAGTGACAATGCTGAAAAATCAAACAGGGATTAGTCTAAAAAACAGTGGTGGCCAAAAGTATTAGAACACTAGTATTTTCACCAGCTAAAAAATGGTTTTATGTCCGTTATTTCTATCTTTTGCAGTATTGTGCCAGTAGGAAATATCGGTTTACTTTTCCAAACATTCATTTCGCCATTAATTGTAATAATCCAGTGAGATTTTTGTTTGCGCAAGGAGTCTGACAACAGCCGGTGCTCCACACAAAGATGTGATCTCATCTTCATCCAGTCTGTCTGGACAGATAAAAACTGAGACAGACTAAATCCAGAAGAACTGTTGCAACGTCTTCAAGATGCTTCAAGAAACCTACCTGCAAAGCTATAGTACTGTTAAAAGTTTTAGGCACTTGTGTAAAAATGCTGTAAAATGAGGATTCTGTCAAAAATAATGTAATAAACAGATTTTCTTTATCAATTAACTTCTATTAACTAAATTAAATCAACATTTGGTCTGACCATCCTTTGCATTTAATGCAGCTTTTGCACTTGCGCATAGTTTTTCAGGTAGCTTTGCAGGTAGCATCTTGGAGACGTTGCTACAGTTCTTCTGGATTTAGTCTCAGTTTGTTCTGTTTGTTAATGTCATTCCAGACAGATGAAAATGAGATCAGATCTCTGTGTGAAGCACTGACTGTTGTCAGACTCCTTGTGCAACCAAAAATCTCACTGGATTATTACAATTAATGGCGAAATGAATGTTTGGAAATGTAAACTGATAGTTCCTACTAACACACTACAGCAAAAGTGAAATAAATTACTTAAAATCTTTTTTGGCTGGTGAAAATACTAGTGTTCTGTTAAATTCTGGCCACTACTATATATTCAGAATTTCAGAAGTAACATCCAAGACAAAGTTGAATCTTCTATGACAAATATCTGAGAAATGTCCTAAATCCTAAAAAAGCAATAGTATTTTCTTTGGGACAGTATCAGGAAACAATACAAGATTTGAACTTCAGTCGCCCAGAGCTTGTGCCTTAACCCCTAAGCCACGGCTCTGACCTCTCTGTCCTTCTTTCTCTCATTATGCTTCTCACAGCATTTTGAGGGAGCGTTAGAAGTTGCAATCAAGGGTGCTGTTGTGTGACAGATAGTTCAGCTAATAAGTCCAGGCTTGGTTTCTCCACCACCTAGCACCTCTAGCATCCACGCACTCAAGTGAACTGAACCATCAAAAGCAGAGGCTCCTGCCTTCAAGCTTACCATGGCTAACAAGCACAGCTGTTCACTGAACTCACCACAGACCAGCTGAGGATATATTAGTCACGTACAAACAAATGGATAAATGAGAGCATAGGGGTAATCATCGCCATTTTTACAATAGACTTCACCTCAGCTAGACATTTTGATGTTTGAATTTAACAGGGTTGTGAACTGAAATGGAATCAAAATGCGTTTCAAATTCCAGATTTGAATTTAATTGAATTCATTTGAATTGAGGTCCCTAGTAAAAAAAAAGAAAATTGATTGACTATTGATAAGGATTGTGTGAACTTTGAATAATATTGTCTTTAAATGGAAGATATTTGAAGTGTACCTAAAGTATACTTGCAATTGTTCCACTTTAGCAAAATCAATGTAGTTTAGTATATCTTTAGTTGGATTTCAGCACTACGTTTGCACAATTAAAGTGGGTTAAATACAAAATTAGTCCAATTTACCAGACCAGGATTCGTACAGGTCTAATAAATTGACCAGTACAAACCCTGGTCTGGTACTGTAAAAGATACTGTATAATAAGGTATTTAATAATTTACTGTAGAATGAAATTCCAGGACTTTCAAGGACTTTTCAAGCACTACTTTTTAGATTTCATTTATCAAACTTTTGTTTTATAACTGTAATGATCTTCGTAGCACGTATCACAAATCATTTGGTTTGAATCATTCAATTTGCGAAATGATATACGAACCCATTCTGACCCAATCAAATGATTTATTTGCAACCCATGCTTCGAAGTTCCGATTAAAGCAAAAAAACTGCAAACCCACTCCGAAGTTTCAATCTTCAGAGTGCGTATTGCGAATCATTTAATTTGAATCATTCAATCTGCGAAATGATTTACAAAACTGTTCCGATCTAAATCAAGTGATTTGTGACACACACTCCGAAATCCTCAACTGAATCAAATGATTCGCAATACGAGACTTAAAGTCCTGATCTAAGTCAAATAATTCATGAACCCGCCCCGATCCGCGATCCGCAATCCGATTGGAGTGCTTCAAAATAGTCAATCATTTTGCAATGCAGTGGTTTAACTGATTCAGAGTTTTGAGAAAGCTCCATTTCACCCATCACTACTTGCTTTTTAAAATCATTACAAGCGATGTCGATATTTGAAAATGAATGGCTCTTTTAATTTGATCTGGTTTTTGCTAGTGAATCACTTGAAATGAACAAAGTCACAAGTTTGAATCAATTGGAGCGGTATCCGCATAAATGACTCAATTGATTTGGTTCATCATTTCAAGGATTTTCAAAATATTTTTTGCTTGAAAACAAGTCAGTTATTAAAAACTCATTAGGTGCAGTGTATAAATGAGAGAAAAATAAGATAAGTGGAAAATAAAACAAAAATTGTATTTTTTTTTGCATTGTATATGCTTCTTTATATTTATTTATACATTTATGCACTTTTCACTTTTCATTACATTTCTCAAAATGCAAATAACTGAATTTTTCTGAATTTTAATTGCGTATATTCCACTTCCTGTAATTCCATTTCCACTACTTGTTTTTTAAAATCATTACAAGCAATGTTGAAATCTGAAAATAGTGAATCACTTGAAATGAACAATCGAAGTCACAAGTTTGAATCAGTCGGAGCGGTATAAGCATAAATGACTCAGTTGATTTGGTTCATCTGTTCCTCTTTTGCGTCTTCAGCCATGTTTACACGACACTGTCAGTACTACTACTGGCTTAGCTCACTAGTTTTCTAACATGAACTGAAATAAGCAAAAAGGTATAATTTTTTGTTGTTGTTGAATTGCATGAATTTTCCATGAAAAGATTTTATATTTCAGATTTCTTATTTTATACATTGCCTTTCAATAATTCAATCACTTTCAAGTAGCTCTTAAGGAATATTCTTATTTTAAAGGGTTTTCCAGGCCTTAAATTTCAAAAAATCAAATTCAAGTACTTCAAGCACTTTAAGCACCTTGTATGAACCCTGGCAGACTTTAAGCACGAAATAAATGTATTTCAAATACATTTCGTATGTTTATTTTTCACTAGGGGTAGCAAACAGGATGCAGGACTTAAAGTCAATATTATCTTCAATAAAAGTGAAGTTTAATAAAAGTGAGCTGAAATTCAAGTCAAGCCTTGTCTGAAAACTGGTTTTACAAACATTAGACAGATACAAATCTGATAAGAAAAGGACGCTTCCATAGAAATGTGTAGTTTTTTTTTTTTTTAACTAGACAAAAGATGTTTGCATTGTATGCATTTCTAAAAATCCTTAAAACATCACTGCTTCAAACACTGAGATTAAAATTTGTTTTCATATCATGTATTTTTAATATCATTGAATTGTCTGATTTTTTTTTTTTGCATTTCTTTAGGTATTTAAATATTTAATGTTTGCATATTTATTTCAATTCATCCCATTTCAAGGATTTTAAAATATTTTTTTGCTTGAAAACAAGTCAGTTATTAAAAATTTATTAGGTGCAGTGTATAAATTAGGAAAAAATAAGATAAAAAGTGGAAAATAAAACATAAACAGTATTTTTTTGCATTGTATATGCTTCTTTATATTTATTTATACATTTATGCACTTTCACTTTTCATTACATTTCTCAAAATGCAAATAACTGTTGAATTTTTCTGAATTTAAATTGCGTATATTCCACTTCCTATAATTCCATTTCGGCTTCCTGTGGGGTATGGCCAATTTAATTCAAATTCACCCTGTTCATTTTAAAGGGCACAGATTCTTGAAATTCAGAATTTTGCACAACCCTGGTATACATTAAAGCTGTGATTCACCTTGACATTCAATAGAAAACATATGACCTCAGCGGTCGCATTTAGCATGATGGGAAGTCTGGAAAAAGGGCACGCCACACGTTTGAGTGTCATTACTAGCTCTGTATTTAGCCTTGAGCCTGGGGATATGTTTGGACAAGTCTTTGAGTGTCTGCCGCACAAATTATCCTGATAAAAGCACATGGGGCGAGCAAATTAATTCAACCGAAACCCAACAAAAGCACTGTTTACATAAGCTAATCCCAGGCAGCGTGCTAGCCGCCATGCCAACCCCGAGCAGCCTCCGCAGGCTGGGGAAATCTTTATTGAATCATCACCCTCTCCCTGGGCACTTCGAGACCCCAAAGTGTCTTTATCCAAATGGGGAAGCGAAGGGAGGAACGGGTCCTTTCAGATGGCATCTTTACGGTCTTCAGCGGTTTAAAATCGAGGCCAAAACAAATGGCCTTTCCCAGAGCGGTCTTTAATGTACCTTTTTTGGGGCTGATTTTCAGCCAGACCGTAGAGAATTGGATACAGTTATGGTGGGTTAGAATCGCTGTAGCTGTATCTTATTATAGGAGGCACTTTTGACACTCGAAAGGTGTGTGCGTATTCCTCGCGCGGATTTTCCGTGACACGGAAAGGTTAGAGAGGGAGATGAGGGCATGGGGGTGGGGTCCGTGAAACGAGTAGGACGTTCTAAAGAATTTATGACACCTTGCGTTGCCTACTCCGTCCTTGGTTGCTTTCAGGGGGAAACGCTTTCCAATGAGTCTCTAGATGAAAACGCACGGGAGGGGCGGAAGAAAAGATGACAGGAGCGGCTGAAAGGCACTACACTGTGAAGGAGGAGCAGGATGCCACCAACATCCCTCCTCTTTTTCTCGAAATCGAGTGGTTATCGTTTGTGACTGGAGCCAAGCTGCACAGGCTGTTCCTCTCTGCTCTCTGTGTGAATTCATAGCAAAAGCAGCTTTCCTAACCGCTAATTACAACTCGAAGCTCATTAAACCACCAGTTTTATACACACGCACATGCGTGTGCGACCGCTGACGATGGCGTCATTTGTCATCCTTTACATCTAGATGATTGATCCGTTCCAAAATCCCAAATCAAACACATCCCTGCTCCGCGGGAAAACACTATCCCTTTCCAGAATCCGCACCAGATCTATATTTACAGCTGAACACTCAGCCTCTAACTAAAATCTTGTTTATCTCAAAGATGCAACGAGGCAAAGCCCAGAAGCGACAGCGCCAACTGGATCGGAGGCCGACGGTAAAACGTCGATGAGTCCCCGTGTTGCCGCAGCCTTCCACGGCTTTGGCTCGTTCCTCCTCAGCCATTTATCCCTGAACACAGGCTTTGTCGAGCACTTACGCCAGTGGCCTAAAAGCAAGCTGTGTGTAAAAAAGAAATGGCAGGGCCCTTAAAAGGGGAGAATCCATCAGGCTCGGGTTGTTACAAAGTGGTCCTCTATTAAAAATGCAGCAGGGCCATTACCTCAGGACCGGTGCCTTTCTCCTCTGGCTCTCTCAAGCCCACAGAAACCAACTAGCTAACTCGGATCGCCCCATTACAGCCTGGACCACACATGAGTGCTGGTCATGGATGAATACTGGAAGTGACCAGATGCACATGCAGAAGACTTTTTATATAACAGTATTGCACCTCGTAGTGCAGTTTATGAATCTATCTAAATCCCACACACTCAGAAAATGACTTGTTCAATAAGAAAATACTTTTTGTGCACAAAGAAAACAACAACAACTTTATGCTTTGATTTCGCATGCATCATCGTAGTCTCATGAACGGCAATGGAGACTGATCTGGAAGAGAAGAAATTGTTGAATAAAGTCGTTATTTTTGTTTTCTTTGCACACAAAAAGTATTCTTGTAACTTCAGAAAAACACTGTTGATGGGCTGTTTCAACAATGTCCTTACTACCTTTCTGGGCCTTGAAGGTGGTAGTTATGTTGCTGTCTATGCAGGGTCAGAAAGTTCTCTATATCATAAAAAATATCTCTTTTTTTCTAATGGGCTTTTTATGCGTGTTTGTAGATAGGACAGTTGAGAGATGACAGGAAAGCAGTGGGAGGAGAGAAGGGAGCAGGATCGGCAAAGGACCTTGAAATGGAAATCGAACTCGGGTCGCCGTGAGCGCAGTTGCACTGTATGTCGACGCACTAACCACAAGGCTATTGGCGCTGATTCATCAAAAACATCTTAATTTGTGTTCTGAAGAAGGTCCTATGGTTTTGGAATGACATGAGGGTGAGTAATTAATGACAGAGTTTTCATATGTGTGACCCTGGACAACAAACCAGTCTTAAGTTGCTGGGGTACATTTGTAGCAATAGCTAAAAAGTACATTGTATGGCTTTAAAATTATTGATTTTTCTTTTATGCCAAAAATCATTAGGAAATTAAGTAAAGATCATGTTTCATGAAGATATTTTGTGAAATTCCTACTGTAAATATATCAAAATGTAATTTTTTATTTAGTAATATACATTATTAAGAACTTCATTTGGACAACTTTAAAGGCGATTTTCTCAATATTTTGATTTTTTTGCACCCTCAGATTCCACATATTTGTAGTTGTATCTCGGGCAAATATCGTCCTATCCATTAATGGAAAGCGTATTTATTCAGCTTTCAGATTATGCATAAATATCAATTTGAAAAATTGACACTTATCACTGGTTTTGTGGTCGAGGGTCACATTTGGGTGAACTAACCCTTTAGTTTCATTACAGTTTGCTTGAATTTGTAAAGTGGAAGTTATCTTAATCCTTTTGTGTTAGAATGACATTAATCAATTTTTGCCTTGAATGAAGCTGAACACTAAGGTCCCAGTATGTTTTGCATAAGACTCATTCACGAGCGTAAAGTTTGAAATCAAGTGTTAAGTATTTTATGTGTTTTTGATTAAAGGAAAAGGCATGCTTGTGGTAAATGTTCAGTTTGCATAGAGATTTAGAAGGGTATCTGTCATGTTGAAGTTTTTGTGGTTACCATCGTGGAGCTTAGAATGTGGGCGGCCACATAAAGGCTGTGGTGTGTTTTGTCACTCAATGACAAATAGCTGTGCTAATGCCACTGCAGTGATGAGTCTCTTATTTTATTTGATTTTTTTCTTCCTTACATTACATTTCGTAAAAGTAGTTAGCATGCAAGCATGCCCTGTACTAGCTTTCAGTTGTTAGACAAGCAAATTGAGACTCAGGTATCCTCTTTAAAAAACAACATAATTTCATTTCATTACATAATCCTTGTGTAGTTATCACAACTGACTCAAAAGGTCATGGAAAAGGAAGATTCATTAATCAAAAAGTCTTAAATAAAACATGACTGATAACTCCATTAAGTGTTTAGAGCAGGGGTGGTGAACGTCGGTCCTGGAGAGGCACAGCCCTGCAGAGTTTTGCTTCAACCCTAGCTAATCAAGGTCTGAAGGGTTACTAGGAAGCTATAGGCAGGTGAGTTTTAATTAGGGTTGGAGCTCACCAGGACCGGAGTTCGCCTCCCCTGGTCTACAGCTATGAAGTTTTTTTCTAATAGTTTGCTGCGTTAATGTAGAATGAAATAAAGTGCGACGTTTTGTTTGTATATTGACGTGTCTCACCGGATCAGATTTTACAGCCAGAACTATCATTTTTATCAGTGCTATTGTACAAGTGCTTTAACTCAGCAGTGTGTGAGCGAAAATGAAAGTTTCTTCTTGCACATTCTCATATTGGTTTTGTGCGACTGGATGCGCATGAGAGTTATTACTCTCTGATGCAAGATGTGAAAATCTAGAACACATTTCACCTTCAGAACGGGCCAGAAAATATTGAACTACTACTACAAACAGCTCTTTTGTGCGCTTTGTATTCTTTTCTTTTCATGTTCGTGACTAATGCGGAGCGTTTCACCCCTGAAACGAGGACAATCTTGGGCATAAAATTTTATCCACCTATGAGGGTATGTTTGCCAAGTATGTTCCTCTTTTCAGAGTGAACCCCACCCCTCTGAACAGATGGCTGGAGAGAATGCCCAGGACACAGTAGGAGAGAGAGAAAGAGAGAGAGAGAGGAAAAGGGAGGGAAATGAGAGAATGACAGGGAGGAAAAGAGAAGAACGCTGATGGATTAAAAATATGAATCCTTTTTGTATTTAAAACCAATTCTCTTGTGAATATTAGACCACATAGTGATGTAGTTTAAGATGTAGTTCATATATGCGACCTTGGACCACAAAACCAGTCATTTGTGGCATGGGTATATTTGTAGTTAGAACCAAAAATAGTATGGGTCAAAATTATCGATTTTTCTGTTATGCCAAAGACCATGTTCTATGAAGATATTTTGTAAATTTCCAACTGTAAATATATCAAAACTTAATTTTTGATTAGTAATATGCATTGCTAAGAACTTCATTTGGACAACTTTAAA
>JAHKKF010493620.1:0-31135 GCA_019740295.1 Labeo calbasu | reverse complement strand
GCTTCCATGAAGAAATCAGTTGCTAGCAAACGGCAAGTTCAAACTAGACATTTTAGGGATACAGTGCAGTCATACCAGTTTTCTTACACAACATTTCATCACATAAATAATTAAGTAGTAGTGCTAGTTTGTTAGTTATCTTATAATCCATTACAGTGTACAAAAAAAATGGTAGCAGCTGCGTTTGTATGAAACAATAGAGCGAGTCCACGATACCAGGATGATAGAATTAAGAAATTGTGCACATAATATTGAATTGAGTTTAATATTTTATTAGCTAACCAAACGCAAAGCTTCCGCCAAGAAAAACTATCAAGCATATAGCACTGACTTAAGTTGCCCCGAATGAGTCTTAGTTATTAGCTTTTACCAGTTGTTATCGGGGAATAACATACCTTGGAATGTCATGACTGACCAATCAGAATCAAGCATTCCACAAAGCCGTGTAATAATTTAATTTAAAGCACAGCCACCACAATTTTTTTTTATTTTTTTGGGGGGGCTTTTTGTGCCTTTTATTGTGATAGGACAGTAGAGAGATGACAGGAAAGAGCTGGGAGGAGAGAGGGGAGCGGGATTAGCAAAGGACCTCGAGACAGGGATCGAATTCAGGTCGCCGTGAGCGCAGTTGCGCTATATGTCGGCGAGTTTAAACACAGATTTGAAATCATAACAAGAAATAGTTTAACAGCTATAATACTGGGTTTGAAATCAAATGTTTGCATAGTTATGACAGAAAACACTAGCATCTAACAATGCCTTGGAAAAAAAACAATTAATCTTAAAAAATAAAGTTTATGCATAAACCCAAAGGAAAAAAACAGTTATCGAATAAGTGTCCTATTCTGTGTCCTGAACTCCTGAAACATTGGTGTCTCATTTTAGAGCAGTCAATGCAATTTATGAAAGAAGTCAATTAAATCTGTAAGTGGGGGTGGGTGGGTGAAAAAATTCAGATGTAATCCCCTTTGTAATCACTGGCATTTTTCTAAAGTAACTGTAATTTAATTACACATTTTTTCTCAGTAACTGTAACTAATTACAATTACATTTACTTTGTAATTTTACTTTGTAACTAGTTACTCCCCAACACTGACTATTAGCTAATGAGTAACTACTATTTTTTCATATCTCCCGGAGAACTACTAAGACTTACTATATACATGTTCATAATTAATGTGAATGATGCAAAATGTATAATTAATTCTAAAGTAAAGATTATGATAACCCACTAGTAATGAATTAATAATTACCAAATACATCAGAAGGGATTACTAATTATTTGCATTAGTATTCTAAAGTGAAGATCATAATGACCCTAGTAATGACTGAAATTATTGTAAGCTTTTGTGGTATATGTAAGGTGTTGGATAGTAATGACTCAAGTGTTACTAAATCCTTCTAGAGGAATTACTAATTATTTGGATCAGTATTCTAAAGTGAAGATCATGGTAACCCACTAGTAATGACTCATTAACCAAAGCCATCAGAAGTATTGCTATCCAGAACCTTACAAAAACCTCGACAGTTTTTAATGACTTTAGTCATTACTAGGGAGTAATCATGATCTTCACTTTAGCATACTGATACATAGGGCTGGGTATCGAGTTTTGATACTTTTTAGGCACCGACCGAAATGCCTCGATACCATCGAGTATCGAAAAACCTCTTGTCGTTCGGTACCAAACTTGGATACCTAAGGGGTTAATCTTGTCAACGTCAGTGTGCCAATAAGCTTGCAGCACTAGATTTTTTCGACTAGAAGCAGCGGAATTTGAACTTTGAGCGCGGCTTGCGAGAGCGATCCGAAAGCATACAAAGCAGTCTGCTCTCTATAGCTTTCTTGGTCCTGCGCAGAGCTGCAACAAAGTTGAATGTACCTGCTAGTTACGCCGGTTACACTCAGAGATGTGGCTCACACGTAAGGCTGTAGCGTGAAAGCGTTACAACACCCTTAGATGTAAGACTACGTTCACACTGGTGTGTTTTTGTATAAAAAAATAAAACAATCCTCATCCATACTGGCATTTCAGAAAAGATATCTGTCTATACTACACGACCAAAAGTGTGCATTCCGTGATCATTCATGAACACTGTAGCATGATGCTACATAAGACAATAAATAAAATTTATATTCCGCTTTTACTCCAAACTCATTTTAAACCACCAGCGAGTGTTTGTAATAACTTCTGTTTGCCGTCTAATGTGTGTTTTGGCCATGTAATGTTGTTGAAACATGTTATGTCCTCTTGATTCAGAACAGCGATTGCAGAAAAGAGAAGGCATATAACGTTATACATACCGGAAGACAGCGCTGGAAGGTGCTGGTGCTTGTCAGTAAATTAGTGGAAAATGAACAGAAATTATGATTCTGTGGTATGCATTTTAAAAAACGAACATGCACTAGTGTAAATGTAGCCTAACCGATGTGTAAACTGAAAACTGGATTTTTTGAATCTGTATAAATGTCAGTATGCTGAAAAAGAATATTTTAAGATAATGTAATCTTGTTAAAATTGATTTCATAAAATTGGTATCGAAAAAAGTATCGTTCAGGAACCGGTATTGAAGTCAAGGTATCGGTATCGGCATCGATATCGAAAATTTCTGAACGATACCCAACCCTATTGATACAAATAATTAGTAATTACTTCTGATGGATTTGTTAATTAAGTTGATTAAGTCATTACTAGTGGGTTACTTTGGAATTAATTACACATTTAGCATTATTCACATTAATTATGAAGATGTACATAGTAATTTTTAGTAGTTCTCAGGGAGATATGAAAAAAATAGTAGTTATTGATTAGCAATGTTGGCTCGTGGGTTTTAAAATAGAGGAGGCACATTAATTGTATTCGTCTGGGGATCCCTGCCGATTGTTATTATTATTATTATTATTATTATTATTATTATTATTATTATTATTATTTGCTTAACCACTTTAAAATGGCTTTTTGGTCGCTTTTAGTCAGAAAACGTAAAGCAAAGGACACACATACTTCAAGATAAGATAATTTCACTTATGGTCTATAACTTGAAGCAAACATCCATCCCTTCTTAAAATTCTGTGTTAAAAGCGAGCTGCCTGTTGTACCATTTAATTAAACCGACTGCTGTAACGTTAGCCTATTTCCAGCTTAGACGTGTTCTCCCTTTATTTTTAATTTGTATATATATACACTGTTTGAATGACAGCTTGGTAAATCTGTCAATCAAATACTCAATATACTCATCATAAGTACTTGGTACATTATCAGCTCAGCGGGAGATGTTCAAACTAATATCACGTAATTTACCTCTATGAAGATTTACGAGGTTCCCTTACGAGGTTTCTTTTCTCTACACTCCTTAGCGCTGAAAGTAAACACTCGATGGTGATTGGCTAATTTTTTACCAACGAAGGCACGAGAGCGCAGCTCTACCCCGGCTTCCCCCACCCCTTCTCTATCACTTAGCGGTTGTAATAAAATCAGCAGATTCTGAAAATTCGCGAAAGAAATGCGGCACTGTCCAAATTCAGTAACATGTTATGGTATTACAGCTAACAAAATATACAAATTCTGAAACATGAACTGAAATTAATTGTGAATTTTTTTAACATTAAATCGTCCTCCTCTCATTTTCTTCCCAAAATTTTGGGGAAGCTGTGCCTCCCCTGACGAGCCGCCACTGCTGATTAGCTAATAGTGAACTACCACATTTAACTGAGTGCTATTACTACGTGTTAGTCAATAGTAGTTACCAGAATGTAAATAATGCATTAGTCATTTGTTCCTGTGTAGTTATTCTTTAATGACGGAACAGTATTCTAAAGTGTTACCCGTTTTTGCTTACTTCTGCATAAACAAACTTGGTACTGTGTTGGTTCACCACTTGATGTAAAATATGGGTCCTGAAGCAAAACCAATTGAAAACCACTGATCTACACTGTAGCATTGATTGAAACTGAAATGAACTCAATGCTCTGAGAGTCACTCTGACTCCCCCTGTGTTTGCATCACGTGTTTTAGAGCAGAAAGAGTGTGTGGGAGTAAATGTAATAGATTTAGCATTATGTTTTACTGTGTGTGTGTGTGTGTTGAGTGAAAGAGAAAGACACGGAAGAGGGTATGTTGATCTCAATAACCTAGCAATGGCCGGTTTCATGCACGGATGCTTTTCAAATCTATAAATAAGGGCACAGCACCTCAAGGCCAGGGGTTCCTTAGTCTATTTGTGGAGAACAACGGTGACACTGAAATCTGCTGACACATATGAGTACTATCATTTTTCCCGTGATAAGAAGCACCATTATAGGAACTGCCGTGTTCCCATGCAGGAAAAGCTTGTCTGATTCTCTGTTCCTTGTCATTGTCAATATTAGAATTTAGCTTTAACGTGCTTTATATGTGTGTTGAAGTCTTTGTCTCAGTGTGCATGTATTAGCACACCTAAAAAAAAGCTGTTTTATAACACATAAAATGTAATACATCTGGGTATTTCTGGGTAAAGAATCTGTAGAAAAAAAAAAATTAAGTCTACTAATTGTGTGGTTACTGAACAAGCACTTATCTAATGGTTCGTGAGCGGCAAAGACGAGAACTGAAAATCACCGCCTTCAGAGGACGCCAGAATTCTCTGCAGGTTTTTTTGAGCTTTAAATGAAAATCCTGCACTAATAGTCAGTGTTAAAATTTAAACTGCTCAAGCACACATCAATAACCTTCAAACTGCCTCCACAGTTTCTCTCTTAATCAACACACCACCTCATAAAGCTGGCCTTTAAAAATCTATATTAGTTATAGAACATTAATTCAAAGTATGTTCTTATCTATGGGTTTGAGACTCATTAATAGCAAAATGAATGGAAAGTTAATGGTCGCTACTTAAAAACTCAGATAAGCCTATCTTAATGCCACCGGACATATTTAGTAGATGCCGTTGGTTATGAGCACTCAATGGGCTGCTGTGTGTGTGTGTGTTTTAAGGCATTCATCATGTTGATGAAAAGAAAAGCATTCAGTGACAGGTTATTTTTCACTAGTAGGAGTGTATATCTTTGATCACTGATTTTAAATTCATATTTTTAGACATTTGTGACCTGCTTCTAAACTTTCAGTGTTAATTGTACTGCATAATAGCCAATTTGAAATAACCAGTCTGGTAATCTGGAAGCAAATCTATGCATATCAGACATAGCGCAGACTCCACGTGAAGTGGACTAGTCTTGATCGACAATATATAGTAAGCGTTTGATATGTGGTAAAACAGTCTGAAAAGTATTTGATTCTTTCTGAAGAGTTTTTATAATCAACATTATATTGCAATGCATTTGCCTTCTCAGCAATTTGCCTCTCATGCTTTTAAAAAAAGCCATTTGAGAAGGTAGCAAAATCAAAGCGCCTTTGCTTCAGAAGCGTGCCTGTGATGCTTTACAAATTCTGCTTATGTAGTCAGCTCACTAGCTTTCGGAACAGAGTGGATCAAATATGTTTGCATGTCATGTTCTGCAGTAGGATGAACCTTTCATTAGGGAAAAGCTGTTGTTCATGATCATATCACTCAAGATCAGGCCCATTTCTAAATTGAAAACCGCTTATTTTGCAACAATTAAATGATGCAAATTACATCGGACTAACCATCATTAGAGTCTCATCACGTTCATGCAAATTGCAAGCGGTACTCAAGAGACTCACTATAGAACTCCTTACCCTCTGTACTGGAAAAATAATAGACTAGATCAAAGCGGCTATCCATCATCTCTGACACATACCAGGGCTAAATTAAAACATTGCTATATTCTACAAATCAGACATCAGGTTGTTTGTGACCTTATTGCACTCACCAGGTCATTAGCTCTCTACTGCACATCAAAAGGAAGCTATCATCCCTCATTAGCAAGTAGGAGTAGGCTTCGATCTGAGAGAGGCCAGCGAGCTTATTTGTAGGTTTATCCTGGCCAATAGCGCCCTGATCTATATCTGGTCATCTGTCAAAGGCATAATTTACACAGGCTTCATTAGATCAATGGCATCATATCCCATAGCTATTGACATGTGCTTATGTATGCACATTTCCACAGTGTAAAGAGGAAAACATTTCAAAGTGATAGGAAGGTTGAGGAGATTGCTGATATGTCATATGGCATCTAGGGTCCAGAGCAAGGTTAGTGTAAGATTAAATTCTCACCATTAGATCCTTGGATATTTCACTTAATATAATAGGGCTGTTAAATGAATAATCACAATTAATCGCATACAAAATAAAAGTTTGAGTTTGCCTAATGTATGTGTGTATTGTGTGTAATTATTATGTATACAGTATATAAATACAAACACATTCATTACCATTTTTATATAATTTATATTATATATAAATTAGGGCTGGCAAATGATTAATCGCATACAAAAAAGTTTGAGTTTGCCTAATATATGTGTGTGTACTGTGTGTAATTATTATGTATATATAAACACACACAAATTAATGTATATATTTAAGAGAAATATGTTGATTATGTACAAAATATTTTTATTCATATATAATATAAATTCTATAAAAATTATAATAAATACATATACGTGTAAATATTTCTGAAATATGTACATGAATGTGCTTGTATGTATTTTTCATAATAATTACACACAGTACACACACATATATTAGGGAAACTCAGACTTTTACTTTGTATGCGATTAATCGCGATTAATCGTTTGCCGGCCCTAATATAAATAAACATATTTTGTACATAACATATTTCTCTTAAATATATACTAATTTGTGTGTATTTATATATATATACATCATAATTACACTGTACACACACATATATACAAACTCAGACTTTTATTTTGTATGCGATTAATCGTGATTAATCATTTTACAGCCCTACCGCCAAACATTTGCATTGTAAATGCATGAAAATTCCATCATACAATGCTTTTCACCTTTTCTTTGTCGAGTCCTCATTGATATTCACTGCAAAACAAGCACAAAACGGAATGCCTTCACAGGAAAGCATGTATAATGAATTGGATTTAGATTAGCAGTGCAAGTTCTCTTTGGACAAACGCCCGATAAATAATTTAAATTGCAAACATTCACCTGAGATATCTGATAAACCATGGGAAATGTTTTAGCCTGGGAATGAATCTGCAATTAGTGTAGACACGTTAGACAATGGAGGCATCTTTATTCCCTAAACAGCCGTGAGAATAAGGAGATCTACTCAGATCAATATTGCACACAGTGTTCTGCAAGGTCAACCAAACAGTAGCCTAGAACGAGATATCTGTATAAATCCATCCACTCTCATATATTCAGATCGCATGTTTACTGCTGAAGCCCAGGCATCAAACTAGTATTGGTTAACCTTGTACAGACCGTGCTTAAATGTATTTGCATTTGATTATGTTAAACGGACTATGACTAATTTTTAAGGTAATGGACTAAGAATTATATGCAGACTGAAACTGTGCAAGGACTGCTAGAGTAACTCCACATCAACGGTGTTATTAATAAACAATTTGAATGCCACAACACCCTGGGCTCTCTGTTGTGTTATGGCTTGTGTTTAAGTCAAAATGTCTTAAGGTATAATACCAAAACTGCTCTCAAAGACATTTTAAAAGCAGTTTTCTCATTGAACTGCCTGACCGTTATTGAGTTTCACTGACCTGAGAACTGGAACAATGCTAATTAAAATGAAGAGTGGAAAAAGAAACTTTTTTGCTCCAATAAGCTTTCCAAAGGATCCCTCCAGCAGAGTGGAACATACCCGGAGTACTTTCATCACCTTTCACCTCTTTCCACAACTCCAGCCTGAACAGGTTTGCAAGGACACGGCTAGCCAGACAACAAGAGGTTCTCAAACCCACCCTGACTCATGTGTTGGAAATATAGCCATAGCATCAATATTGAAACATTTATCTTCTTGTCACTTCTTGAATGTTATTTTGTGTAGTCAGCATGCTTAGGGAAGGGATGACTCAGCACCGTCAGCAAATAAATAATGTGTTGCAGTTTTGTATATTTAAATGACTGACCTCTAAGTCTCTCGCTTACCACAAAAAATCATGGAAAATTCATTGAGGTCAACCGCTCTAAAGTGCTTGGCAGTTAATACACAACTTGCTCCTTGAAGCCATTCCGAAAAACTGATAGTTTCTAGGGTTAATGCAAAGCTTCAAATTATCATTTCTTACTCATGGAGACTATGACATTTTCAGGTCAAGAGCTGAATTGCTTGATGTCAAGGAGAACATACCTGTAGCTTCGACCATGCCCTCCAAGATGACGACAATCTCAAACTCTTCCTTCTCCATCTGTGCCCGGGACATTTCCCAGAAAGGACTTTTCTCATTAATCTCGTGTGAGATGATGAGAGGCGATACCAGGAAGAGGCGGTCATCTCCTGTGTCAAAGCCAATGTTGATGTCCGTCTGGTTGAGTGGAATGAACTCACCCTCCTTGGTCTGCTGTGAACGAATGAGTTTGGCACGGATTGACGCTTCCACAATGTGTGAATTCCGCAGGTCACCCACTCTGAACATCAGGCACATCTTGTTGTCCCTCACTGAGATTACAGCCTTGTGGGAGAACATCAACGTCTCTGCTCGGTTCTTGGGCTGTGAGATCTTTACGAACATGCAGCCCACCATCATGGCGTTGACAATAGACCCCAAGATGGCCTGCACCAGTAGAAGTATAATCCCTTCTGGGCACTTCTCTGTGATGACACGATAGCCGTAGCCAATGGTGGTTTCCGTTTCGATGGAAAAGAGAAAAGCTGAGACAAAGCTGTTGAGGTTTTCAACACAAGGGGTCCAGCCCTCTTCATCTGCGTGTAGAAGATCTCCTCGTATTAGCGCAATAAGCCACCACAAAAACCCGAAGAACAGCCAGTTGACCACGTAGACCAAGGTAAAAATGAAGAAACTGAGGCGCCAACGTAAGTCCACCAGTGTTGTGAAGAGGTCGCTGAGATAACGATACGTCTCTTGAACGTTTCCGTGATGAACATTGCACTTGCCGTCTTTCTGTACATAGCGCTGACGGGGTTTCTTAACAGGATCAGAGATGAGGTGGGTGCGATCTGTGGGGATTTGTGGTTCCCTCAGGTGCTTGGGGAGTTTCTTCACCTGCTGTAAGGAGGGAGAGAGATTAGTAACAAATTCTTCCTTCGGGTACAAGATCAATGTGACAGAAATCTTTTCTGAGTCTTTTCTTCTTAAATAGTGACTCGATTCAAAATAAGGATGATGAGCTACAGTGTCAGCAAGTCTGAACCTGTAGATCTATATTAAGCATCAGTGTTAGGGAGGCATAATGCATGCAGGATGTGATGCTTCTTACAGGTCCTCTGGTGCTACAATCTAGTCCCATCAGAATCATAGAACATATTTTGCAAGCCAGATCAATAGCTTCGCTCTGCCTCTTCTATCTTTTCACTAAGCTGCTGTAAGCCAGGCAGTGACACATGTAGATGGCACAGTTGCCAACATCAAGCAGAAGTACGTTCACACTGTTCTTTTCTAACAACGTAAGAGCTCTGATATCTTTCAACTAGCATGACATTGTCACAGTACATATCAGCACGTACAGAACATGCAGATTACTGCAACATAAAAGTACTGGTGGCTTTTTCTTTTTTTCTATTACTGTTTTTTTCTCTCTCTCCTGTGACTCTCTTTCGCTCTCTTTCCTGTGCTATCTTGGCCTTAGTCCATTTCTGATTCCTTGTTCTACACTAGCTCCATGGGACACTTCCCCCATTACCTTCCTCTTGCCCATGGGACACTGGCAAGCCCAGATAAGAATCTTTGCCCCCCTCCCAAGTCCATAACACAGTGCCCTCCACATGAGACGAAGATGCATTGGCACGTTGTCTCTCCATTTGTGGAAGAGTGTGCTTGGTTGTTAATTGAAACGTGGTGTCATGTTAAGGTGGTGGCAGTCAATTATAGGCAAGCCTTAAAGTGCTTATGGGAAATCGGAACACACAGAGACCTCCTGCTGCATACACACCTGCGTCCCCCTGTTTTGTGTCAGATAAAGCCAAATCTTGGGCAAAAAATAAAACCAACACTTTTTGTAAACACTGCAAACAAATAACTACAGCCAATTTCCAGTATCTGGTGTGCCTCTAACTTTGTAGATCAAGTTTGCTATTATGTTCAGTATTCCAACTACACAGCTTTACTGAGCATTGTGTAACTGGCTTTTTTATATAATGATCCTTATATAATATATATTTACCACTATACAATGACCTGTCAATGAGAATATAAGACCTCTAAGAATAGAACACAAAAACAATATTTGATTGTGAATTTGATTGAAAAATGGTGTTACGATTAATGTCTAAATTTTAATAGTTAAGCCCTTCACATCATTATCCATTGTTTTGTTATTTGTGGTTCAACCTCCCACATTATGATTATTTGAAAGCCACTCTAGTGAAATGCTATTTTTGTAAAGACTTGTTTCTGGCATTTTTGCTTTTATCATTCTAGCAAAGCTGACAGGAAGCGAAGTGGGAGAAAGAGAAAGGGGCGGGATCGGGAAAGGTCTTCAACCCGGGATTCAAACTCGGGACGTCCATAGCGCAAAGGTGCTGTATGTCGGCACAATGCCCACAAGGCTATTAGCACCAAAGTGAAATGCTATTTTGATGGATTAATTAAAAACATTAAAAAAAGACATTACTTATTTTTATTGTATATTCTAACTGCTTCTGTTTTGGTGGTCTATTCCATGGTTACAGCAGATGTTCATTTAATATTACTGAAGCTGAAAGCAATTGCAGGGACTACAGACCTCTCTTGGAGTCACTCCTATCTCCATGTCGTGGTCCATGTGGACGCGAGAATCTCCTGCCATCCTCAGCTTCGACTGCAAACCTGAAACGGATAACACAAAAGAATAAAGTAATTGCGCTTTACTGTATAGCAAATGTGCGCTATGATTTTAAACATGTTTTCAAAAGTACTGCTTTTAATGAGGGGAAAAATACCAAGTGTACCTTTAATGAATGCTTAGTCAATGAACCTTGGGATTTACCACTCTAAGCCTTGATAAATTACCATTTCAGATGGATGAATATCATTACATGGATTTATTGTGCCCTATAGGAATATTGAATGGTTTGTTTCAGGATTACCACTGTTTACAGATTCACACAAGCAAACAAAGCACATTCAAAATGAGGGTTAATATGATCAGCTAATGTCTCACTCACTGTCTCACCCTCTCTTAATTAGGTGAGTAAACATATTTATCATGTCAAACAGCATGGGAAAAGCAGTTCAACCATGGCTGTCTGACTCTCTAATGGGCAAACAGAAAAACTAAACCTGACTGCTCAGGTTCTCACATTAAATAGAGTGTCATTTTAAATGAGACATGACATGACTTCGAGATGGAACAAGTCGTACACACACAAAGAGACCTTTGGGGGAACATCTTCGATGGTTACTTGAAGGATTAAATCAAAGCTCACAAGGGAGATGTACTTTCTGAGTGTGCGGATTGAGTGTAATTTGTGCCTAAAACAGGCTGGCAGTCTCAGCTGTTCTCTGCTCCCTAAAGACTAACTGCATCAGCACCGTCACGCCATGAAAGCTGCTGCTGCTGTCTTCATCATCCAGTCAAACTCTCCCTCATACACACAGAAGAAACGCCAACCTGGGTGAGCACCTCTGCATACTCCTCGTTGCCTCTGGCAGCTCACTATCTCCATTCTGACACATTTAGTGTTCACCTGTCAAATCGAGGCAAACTCTGAGCGGATAGGGTCTGAACAGAAAGTACTTCTGTTGTGTAGGGCAAAAAGAAGCACATAGGCTCTGTTTCTAAACCTACTGAGCTGTCTTGCTGTTTAGAACATCCAAACTGAAATGGAACCTCATACGTAGCCGATTTGGAAAGGTCTATTTAAGGAAAAAGCTCTGTGTTTCAAGCAAATAGACTCGACTCACAAGTGACGTCAACAGAGTCTGCTGTTAGCACGTTGCTAAGCTAACAATATGATGCTACGATTTTGGAGCGTAGATGTAGGCTACATCTTACTGTACATTTTGTTTCTATTATAAAGAGTCTTTGTGATGGAAAACTGGATTTTGGTTAGTTTAACTTTCAGATGCTGTGACATGGTGCATTAAGCAATGATTCAGCTCCAGATCCTGGTCACTCCCACACTGCACCTGTGCTCCTGTCGGTAATGTCATGCAGCTTCGTCTCTGCTAATCAGTTACATAAGGTGCCTAATGACAGTGAAAAATTCCCATGATCCCCAACAGCCCATTTGCAAGTCATGCTAGCCATGTGCTCTCCTGGCATGTTCCGAAAGTGGTTTAGGATAATAGTTAAATAACTTTCAGACAAATAATGGCAGATTCTCCTCTGAAATATAGCGCGAACAAGAAAAAAAAAAAAGGAAAGAGAAAGTACAGCCTATTTAGGGGGATGTTACAAATCCCCCACTGCTTTTTTCAAAAAAGACCTCAAAATAGGTATTGATCAGCTAGGAGAGTAAATCAATGTAGAGTAATCAGGTGAACCGATGAACCCCAGGAGCAAATTACCACAAATGCTGGTGCATATTTCTCCTCCATGCACTTGAAATGGCCACACACGTTTTCAGCGCAGAGAATATAACCCTCACGGTGGGGGAATGAGATAATCAGCACCTTGTAGAGCTAAACACACACAACCTGGCGCTGTATTGGGCAACAGCTGATCTCTGATTAATTAGTGCATCCTAGAAAGAATCCCTGTTGTAAAACAGCTAAACTCAATTTGTACTTGACAACAGTAGTGAAAATTTTACAGGAATAGGAAGCTGGCCTCACTGGAGATTCAAGTCCTTTGTTTGACCCTTGTTCTTATTTGTCTAATTCCACTCTACTGCAGTGACATCACTCATCCCTATTTGCACGGCCCTGCTTGCGCGCAGATGGCACGTCAGAGCCGCCATCCACTCAGGAATACAGTGTTGACTGACAGGTCTGCAGTGAAAGGGCACACTGACGTGACCCGCATCCGAGATGCACATGGAGAATACATCACAGACAGACGGCAAGCCTCCACAACGTCCCCTCCTCTGCCATTTCCACATTTTATGACAAAATGGTCCCAGTGCAACTCCAAATGACTTTGATGGTTGTACGCCGGTGAGGTGAGCCAGAGCAGAGTTTGTTCCCTTCTGCTTATCTTGCTGTTCTGAAGAGGTAACAAGCTCCTTATCAAGCTTTTAGAGTAGCATGCTTTTTGTGGTTTTGGAGTCTGGTTGCAAGCCAGACAGGGGACACAACAGACAGACTAAGAGAAACAGAGACATGAGAATGCAATTCCATGGCTAAATGATGACAATTTCAATAAATGCATTATATATAATGTAAATTTATGCATTTACTTTATTTACTTATAAATAAATGCAACCTGATAATAAATAGAAAATGGATAAAACAAACAAAAAAATAAATATTTTTATTATAATAAAACAATTTTTAAAAAATATATTAAAAACAAAAATTGTATTGCATCTTAAACTAAACAGCGCTAACTGAGTTTTATGAGCTTTGTGCTATGGGCCTATACATTTGATACGTTCATTAAAAAGAATTGATCATACGAGTCATTCATTTGAAAATCAGCACTGGGTTATGTTTTTGATTCACTTAACAGAACCAGTTCATATGAGTCATTTGTTAAATAATCTGATTACACTGCTCACACTGAGAACTGACTCATCAGAGTCATGCTTGAGAATTGAACTTAGGCCAATTGCACTCAATGTCCAGGAATCATTCAGTATGAATTACTAGCAGTTTTCAGTATATTATTCTTATACGGTGTGCTGTGTGAATTAATGGGTCAATGCATGCACAAGAATTGTTAGCGGAACGTAATTCTGCAATCAAATTTGTACATTAACGGTTGTGGCTGTCACTCTCCTTTAACTGCATTGGAAAAATGCTGCTGTGTAATTTGTCTACATCAGCCTTTTTTCACAGTGAAAGGTGATCTCTTTCCCGTGAGTAAGACACCACTGGCATGCATTCGTATCAATACTAATTAGTGTTTCAATGGTACGGTTTGGTGGGAGGATTCAGCTGCTGTCAGAGTCCCTCGCACATGCTCTTATACCCCTACATCATTGCCTCTTAGAACAGATCAGCGCAGCGATAAGGGAGACACTTCATTTGCTAGACCTGCGGATATCTCATCAGACTGCAGAGCTGTTAAACCCCCTCTAAACAAATAGGAACAGCTGGTTTATCGCAAAGAGAGACATTTCCTGCAATGTCTGGGGAATGACCCACGTGTTTTGTCAACACACTGCAGTACTAGTGATGTCCAACAACCTGATCTACTCAAACACATGGGAGAGTAATGACTGGTGGGGGAGGAACAGAGCTCACGCTGCAGCAATGCATTTTACTACTTAGATACGAGTCCATTCATCCATGTCCTGCAGTCAGGGTCGCGATTTTCACTCTCTTCCCTTTTTCTTTTGTTGGAGTAAGCAATTCTGAAGAGTCATCAAAACAAACTGAACAGGCAAGACTTTTGAATGGTGAAGACATAGTAGAGCTTTCTCCCTTAGACTTTCTATACCTTAGCATTTCTGTAGCTGTGTTCAACTCACACAGTCAGTGCAGTGTTTGCTGCTGCCTACACGCAGCACAAAGACCTCTGTAGAAAAGTTGAAAAGTTAAAAATAAACAGTTCATTTGGAATGCCCTGCAACATCGTGGTAAATTTATAGTATGTACTGCATGTGTCTTTTTCATCTGTCTTTTTGGCTCTGTAACAGACACATTTAATGTGTTTTTACAGGGCCTTAAAACTAACATTTTGCCACACTTGCCAATGGCCCGTGACTTGAGAAAATTTAATGGCCATATTTTTTTATTTTTTGGCTAGCTATGAGACTGTATGTGCATTATTTTAATAAAAACAGGCAGGCCAAACTAGGAAAACACCAGTTTGCAGTTATTGCAATTATTGTTATTAAAAGTTTTAAATATTACTGTTATTAGTAACTCTGTAACTTGCAAGCAGCACTGTTTCATATACTTGCCAATGCTGATTTTTACTTGCATTTGGCTCTTGGGGAGTGCTAATTTTAAGCCCTACTTTTATACCTGTGAACAACTGTGAAAAGCACACCTGAAAGGAATTAAGCTGAATGAAAATCTGGACCCGCCGCTCACTCTCACTACATTTACTTTAGCTAAATTTCATTGCAATGACTGGTGGGTAAATATCTCTCTGCACTCCCTAAGAGACATCAGCGTACACTTTTACTGATGGCTTTTGCATATATACACTTTTTACTTAAGGGAATGTCTCAGCGAAGGATGAAAAAGCTGTCATCATTTACTCTCCCTTGTGTCCTTCAAAACCCACATGATTTACTTTCTTCTGCTCGACTTATAATGGAAGATTTTGAAGGCTGTTTTCCATGTTTTACATGCAATTACCATGAACGAGAACTGAAGCTGTCAAGCTTTAACCCTTAAATGCATACCTCGGGTCTTTAGCGACCTGGGACGTCATTCACCACCCTCTCCCTCCTTCATTTTTTAAAGTTAGACATTAACTTTCTTAGTATTCCTCAATCTATTCATTATAAACAATATAACAAGAAAAAATATATACAATTTAAAATAATGCCTGTTTTCTGATTGTCTCATTTTTTAATAAACAGTGTATAGGGTCACTAGAGACACAAGGTGTGTAATAGTGTAAGCATATTTTTTTCTGCTCAAAAATATTCAAATATCTGATCACTCAATACTTGCAGTTCGCATTTATTCCTCGAGGTGGCACTGTTTAATAGACAATAATGACATGATGTTTCACTTGTAATTACCACAGGCATAAAACAAAAGAATATCAACAGCAAAAATTGAACTGGTTTGAATGGCTATATTGCAGAGCAATTACTGTATGCCATAATATATATGTGTCACTGTCATTTGATGGTGGATGTGGTGAATAAGCTGCCAGCGATCAAACGATTGATTTTGAAGTCAATGAAAAAGATAGTTTTGCGAATACGGTTGAGATCGCGAATATGAGCCAGATGCTGAATGTACTGTGGAAGTGCGCTCTGACGATGACGGCGGTGGTACAATTATCTGCTCAAATTGAACCCTTTCAAAAGATAACGAAATATGCTTTATTTTGTTCATTTGTAATTGTTCTTAAAATATCAAGAGATATTGCAGCAGTTAGAGATCTATCCATGCTGGATATATAGGTCCGGGTCACTAAAGACCCGAATATGTAATAGTGATTGGCAAAACATTCATGCATTTAAGGGTTAAAAGGGCACCATGAAAGCATTATAAAAGTAGTACATTTGGCTTGTGTGCTACATTTAAATTTTTTAAAACCCAAATGATAACTTTTAAAATGATAAAAGTTATTTAGTGCAAACTGTAGTACACAAGTCATGGACTACTTTCATGATACTTTAAATACTTTTTTTGAAATTTGACAGCATTCATTATAATTGCATGGAAAAAGCAAGGAAAATAACATGAACTTTCGTAGTCAAAATTTTGCATACACATTGCAGAATCTGAATTCCAAAATAAGAGGGATCATACAAAATGCATGTTATTTTTTTATTTAGAACTGACCTGAACAAGATATTGCACATGAAATAAATTTACATACAGTGCACAAAAGAAAATAGTTGAATTTATTAAAAATGGCCCCATTTAAAAGTTTACATACGCTTGATTCTCAATACTTTATTGTTACCTGGATGATACTTGTTCACGAGTCCCTTGTTTGTCCTGAACAGTTGAACTGTCCACTGTTCTTTAAATAAAATCCTTTAGGTGCCCACTTTGGTTTTCTAACATCTTTTGAGTATTTGAACCCTTTCTGCCTTTACTGCTTCAGAAGATACATGGTTCCCAGAAAACAAAATAAGTTTGATTGATCCCAATCTTTAAATTCAAAAAGTTTTCACCTCCAGGCTCTTAATGTTTCTTGTATTCCTTCTAGAGCATCAGTGAGGATTTAAATCTTTTGTAATAGTTGTCCCTCAGAGTCCTTCAGTTGTAAACTTTTGAACGGGGTCATTTTTGTAAATTCACCTATATATGTATTGAACTATGAACTGTCCCTCCCAAACTTGAGGGAGGTGGTTCATAATAATTAAATCATAATGTAGTAAGTTGAAATAAATCATTTTTGAAGTTAAAACAAGGAAAGTAGAACACTATTTTATTTGTTTACCTTGTTTACCTGCATGTCACATTACCATTAACCAAAATTAGAGAACTGTAAACATTCTATGAAAGTACTAAGTTTACTTAATGAGAGAATATACAGTACCCTCCACTTGGACACTTCGTCAATGTCATCGCTGCAGCATTGTGAGTGTGAATGTGTGCGTACGTGCATGTACGCACAGTGGACAGAGCAGAATGATGGCTCAGCTGCCTATATCTGAAACTGTTATGACACTTTGAGGTTAGTCGGGGCAAATGAGTTAAAATGCCCCTGGAACGAACAGCATCCAGCGCGGCTCGCTGCCAGCACTGCATTCACTCGCCTGCGTGTGTGTTCAGGCGTGGAAGTGTGTATGAGCGTCCCTATCGCTCTGAATGACACCAAGCCTTCAAGCAGACATCCTGTCCACACTAAGGACAATTAGCCTAATGAAAGGAGTGCGTCTCGGAGACAGCGTCCTATCAGTGACAGGAATAGCAGTGGCTGAAACTAAGCCGGCCGGTGTCTTTGGACCGCTGGCGCCATGACAGCGACCTTCCTCGCACAAGTGATGCTTCAGGAAGTTCACATGCGCGACCAAATCACACCCACTCGAGAAGGCTTTATAGGGTGTGCGTGAATGCATACATCCCTGGTCCAGTGACACTCACTCAAGAGCGCTAACAAGGCTGTGCACTCTAGGCGGTCCTTACTGGATGTGTGCATGTGTGTGTTTGCGGGGGGTGGGTTGTGTTAAGCAGAGAACAGGCTCTTCAACACTCTCTCCTGTGTTTATCAGATGGCCTGTCAGCTCCCTGAAGTGATTTGCAGCATCGAGTCTGCCAAAGTGAGCGCCGTGTCGAACTGCCCTAATTAGCATTCCGGAATCACTGAATCACTGCCTCAACACGACCGCTTAAAACACCTTAAGTCGGGGTCTGTCAATAAAGCGGAGCACAAACAGAAAATGCTAAATCCTTTTCTTTTGGGAACACTTATTATCCAGTGATAATGGACTCTGATCTCTGGGGAATCTCTGGGAAACAACCAAAATGTCAGCACACGGGAGATGATTGGCGCTGGAGAATTGTGCGCATTCACTTGCAGGCAGATCCTCCTGAAGACAGGCCATATGTTCTGCACAAACACACTGTAAATAAGAGTTCACTATATGGGAAATTAAAGCTTATTCTCTATACTGAGCAAGGGGGCCTATGATAACTATACACTGTGATCCGTTTGCATTTCTATTCACCAGTCAATAACAAATAACATCAAATATGTCTACGATGAAGGAAAAATTGGTAACGCTATACACAAGGTTTCATTTGCTAACATTAGTTAATTACTTGGGTCAACATTAACTAACAATGAAAAAAATTCAAAAGCAGTTGTATTTTTAATATTATTTAGTGGAACTGAGCTAACATAAACTGATAATGAAAAGTTGTATTTTACTAACTAACACTGACAAGGATTCATGCGTACTGTATCAAATTATTATTTTTTTTGTTACAAAAAACATGAATTATCCATTATTAAATATCTTAACATTTTTAGGGAGTTAAACTAAGTGACCATTTCCAATCAGAACTAACCTTGTCTTTTAACAAATAGGTAAATTATTTGATAAGGTGTGATCTATGGAAGTCCATTTCTGCCCCTGAATAAAAAATAAAAAGAGACAACTTTTTATCTCGCAATTCTGACTTTTTCCCTAGGAATTGTGAGATATAAACTTGTGATTGTGAGTTAAAAAGTCAGAATTCTGAGATATAAAAACTATATAAAATAAGTATGTAGTAAATAAGTGAGTAGTAAATGAGTAAATATCAGTCTTCTTCCCCCCTTTATATAAATCTATATTGCAATTTTAACTCAACATTATAACTTGCAATTGCAATATCTTACAATTCTGAGTTTTTAACTTGCAATTGCGAGTTTATATCTCGCAGTTCTAAGAAAAAAGTCAGAATTTCGAGATGTAAACTCTCAATAGTGAGAAAAACGTCAGAATTGTGAGATAAAAAGTCGCAATTACCTTTTTTATTCTTTATTCGGTGACTGAAACGAGCTTCCATAGTGGTGACATTTAATGTTATTCAGCAAATTTTCACAAGGTATATCCAGTCATTTCTGTGGGAATACATGTGATTGGGACATAGTCAAGTCACACATAGTCAAGTTGGTCACACTGATTTGCCACACTGACTAACAGAAATCTGCATGTTTGTTGCACTGCATGATTTGAAGGTTTTCACACATTAACAAGCAGCTTTGGGGGGAAAAAATCTGATCAAACAGATTCTAAAAATAAATAAATAAATAAATAAAAAAATCAGTTTGGCTGACACAGCAGATATGCAAGTGGAATTGCAAAAAGTCCCCTGTAGTCAAAAATTGTATCCTTTAAAACTTATATTTGATAATCAAAATGACATATTTAAATGTTTTTTTTCTCATGCATTAAAACAATATGAATGTAACTCTACGCCCCTTGCCTCATTTACTATATGCGGATCTATAAATATGCAAATTAGCCCCGCCTCCACTCACTCACACCAGCCAGAGCCTCCTGATCCAATAACTAAACTGAACTGTAGTAAACGCGATAAAATGGTGATACACGGATAATGACTGGATAAAATTATGTTTTTACTAGCGGACAACTACAGTGTACACTCTAACATTTGTTAAAGTTACTTACTTGATGATGTTGTGTCCTCAAAATGCCTTGAAGGCTCCAATGCATCCTAGTTTGTGATACCACCCTGGTGAAAAAAACAGCATATGCTGGTAGGTATGTTTTGATGCTGGGATGATGGTTAGGTATGTTTTGATGCTGGTTTAAGATGGTCCTTTGCTGGTTTAAGCTGGTCCTTTGCTGGTTCATGCTGGTCCTTTGCTGGTTTATGCTGGTCATGTTGCATGAACCAGCAAGGGACCAGCTTAAGCCAGCATCAAAACATACCTAACCAGCATCCCAGCATCAAAACATACCTACCAGCATATGCTGTTTTTTTCACCAGGGGGAGAGGTGGGTCTGACTCCGGGCTACTTTTACACTGTTATTATTCAAGTTAGCGATTAGTGGCTAGCGGTTAGCGGTTTTGCTCTATTTAGTTTTTGGTTTTGTGCTGGTAATGCTATTGGTATATTTTTCATGCTAATGATAGGAACCTATCCACTGACGTGATTGGTTATTTAAGTTTGTGACGCAGCAAAAAAAAATTCTAGGACAGCCTTTGGGAAACTACAGTTTTAAGGAGAAAATACTCAGCAGTGGTGTTGATGGATTGGCACATGGTTTGTCTAAAAGCATATTAAAGAAGTTCACATCCAGAACAAAAATGTACAGATAATTTACTCACCCCCTAGATGTTTGTGTCGTTCTTTCTTCAATCGCTAAGAAATTGTTTCTTGAGAAAAACAATTTAGGAATTATCTCCATGTAGTGAACTTCCAAAATGCAGTTTAAATGCATTTAAATTCCTCGGTTGGGATCGTTTAGAGCCAGTTGAAACTTTAAGCGATTTTTAAACTGCATTTTGGAAGTTCAAACTTAGGGGCACCATTGAAGTCCACTATATGGAGATAATTCCTGAAATGGTTCCTCAAAAAACATAATTTCTTATCGACTGAAGAAAGAAAGACATGAACATCTTGGATTACAAGAGGGTGAGTAAATTATCTGTAAATGTTTGTTTTGAAAGTGGACTTTTCCTTTAAAAACACCACATAGACAAATAAACAATGTTAAAAACTTGATTTTCACTACAGGGGGACTTTAAGTAATGAAGAAGGCCAGCTGGAATGACGGTCTTCTGTCTTTGAAAGCATCACAGAACAAAAGTATGACATTTCTAGTATTGCAGTAGTGCCCTGAGTATATAGTGCTTTATCGATCTGACATTGATCACCTTCTTGACTTCTGAATGACGGATGCAAACTCACACACATACACACGGCAGTCTTTCACACTTCTCCTTGTCTATTTGTTTAACAGTCAAAGACGTCCTATTTTCTGCAGGGGCTGGATGCTACTAAAATAAAGCGGTTGGGAAACTTTTGATGCTTTTTTTGTTGTAATATTTCTCCAAGCACATCCTTTCATGCATATAAATCAATACATGCTATATTTAGCAAAGGCTTGAGCTTGTTTTCTTTCAGATAAACATCAGATGTTCTCTGATTTGTTTGCATGAGCATGCCGGTGGCATAGTGTGCATGCATCTCAATGCAAGAACAAGGCCTGAATGTAACTACAAATCTGCCATTTAGCCACGCCTCTTGTTCCTTCATCTTCCCTTTTCATTATCTGTTATGTCGGCTTTTATTGCACACCGTCAGTTTCACACAGGCACCCGCACACACAGCCCGTGAGGCCTGCTGTGTTTATGAGGCAGAAGGTGAAGGAATGATTCTCCGTTACAGCGTGGATCGGACTGTTTGTTTTACGAGTGCTGGTTTAAAGGATGTGGCAGTATTACTTCCCGCTGTGTTGCTGGTGTCAGCTCTATATGTCACAGAACTGTGGCTGTCTTTGGTGACAGACTGAAGTGTTAAAAGAAGATCTACATTCAAATGTGATGCTGCGTTCACGTATTTGAGAATTATCATAACTCAGGGATTCAACGCTGAGCTCTTCACATCCTTAGACTCACAAATGATTTGTTTCTATGGCAACACTTGTAACACCGAAAGAGCTTCAAAATATCTAATCACTCAATTAATTTTCTGTAAATAAATACCTTTATATTCTATTGCGAAATATTAAAGAACAAAGTGTACAAACAGTGGTTACTGTTGAATCCTACTTGACATGTCTAACAAAAATGGTTAATATTCATGAACTTTCTGTCATGTTCATTTGAACTTAGAAAAGCTGTTTAATTGGTTATATTTTTTGTCTTTTATTTTAAAGGTCTACTTCCTGTCTTTTATTTACTGGTTTTCTTTCCTTGTGTATTGTAGTCTTGTATTTTAGTATTCTAGCCTTCATACTGAATATGTTTATCTTGTTTGTAAATGCAATATAACTCTCATGTTTGTTGTATATTGATTAGAAATTTTGTTTTTCTCTAACAAAAGGTAGTTCCTCAATGACATCATCTTTCAGAAAGTGACATCAGTTGATGGAAGAACAACAGAAGAAACATCATTAAGTGCAATGGATTAAATTCATTCTGATTTTTTTTTTTGTGGTATTTTTAGGTATAACTGCAAATCATTCTAGTTTGATAATTTTACAAATACTTGATAATGCAAATTGTACAATTATGATTATATATATATATATATATATATATATATATATTAGCTCTTTATTTCTATTGTTAGACATCCTGTTTTCTCACCACTGTTTAAATATATAGTTATAAATAATACATTTTAATTACCTTAAATTTTAATGTAAATACTTTAATATTTAATACAATTATTAACATTTTTGTTCATATATTAATATTTTAAAAATGGTAAACATATAAAGTATGCAGCGTAATATGAATGACCCAGCATAAGATTTAATCTCAGACCTGTCCTTTAAACTGCTACACATACTTTCAAAGCATACAGATCAATGCAGCAGGAAATAGAATTCCTCTCAAACCACAGCTGACATGACAATACTCTGAATGTATTAGACTGAAGTTTTATCTAATTACAGCCAAGCAGATGGATTGCGCTCGAGGACTTTTCTGCTTGGATCTTACCTAACACAATACAAATGGAACACGCACTTTGGGAGCAAATGAGGTGCTTACTTACTTCCATCTTTATACGCACATCCACGCAAACGCAGTTATGTGTGCACATCTTACAAAATCAATTTCTTTCAAGGTAACCCACTATCAAATTAAGTGACTGGACTTCAACTAATCACTGATTTTTTGAGAATGATTATCTGCCTGACCATGACTCCATATTTCTGCTGCACAACCAGGCCTACACACATTTTCTATGCTGTCTTTGCTTAAAATGTCTAATTCTTGAGCAATAGTTTATCCAAATATTTAAATTCTGTCAGTATGTACTCATCCTTGTGTCATTCCAAATATAACTAATGAACTAATTTCTTTTATGGAACACCAAGTGGAACTGTTTTAAAGACTGTACTGGTTGCTCTTGTCCGTGCAACTACAATGATTGGGAGGCTTACAAACTTCAAAAATAATACAAAAGCATAATATAAACAGTTTATATGATGGCAGTATATACTGAAGTCATAAAATAAATTTGTGTGAGAAACAAAATAAAATTTGATGCCAACAGCAATGGCAACAGCAATGGCAGTCATTCAGATTTCTCTTTCTTTTTGAGTGATTAAATAATTAACATTTTGGCTAAACAGTCAAATTCACACTGATTCGTAATTTCTGTTGCTCCATCCAATAAAATTGGCAGTAGGTAACTGAGTAAGGCGGTTGCTGTGACGCAGCTGTTTTCCTCAGAGTTAAGGGAATTGTCATGAAGTTAATGGGGTCAAAGGTCATCAGAATCAACTGCGCCACGGTGACCAGAAACATGACGCGCATATTCTGATAAACAATGACAGTTCTGCGAATGGGTTAAGCTGAACACTTCCTATGTTTGCCTGCATTTAAATGCTTAGGTGTGTGTGGGGGGTCAGGCTTTGCCTGGAACAAATGTCCCCACAAGGATAGTAAAACCTGAAATCACCTCCATAGTGAGCAACAGCAAACAATCCCCATGAGGAAAATAGCTTAATAAACCTACTAAATAATGTTTTAGGGAAAATCTAAAATGGGGAGAGTTAGGTTTAAGCATAGGGTTAGAGAATGCCAAAAAGCATTCTCTCAGTATAGTGAATGCATTTACATAATGCTTGTGATTTAGTTGCAACTGCATGTATATTTAAACATGACATGACTAGGTGAAGTGAAACTGTACAGCACATTTCTCACATTTGCTATTACGTATGCAAGCTGCAAGCAAACTATATGAAAAATTCACAATCTCGCACTCATTCCCTTTCCTTGAAGCAATGATCGAGCTGGCTTTTATTATCTCCCCCTTTATCGAGCAGCCGCTGCTTTGTTCCCTGCTTTTCAGTGCAGAGTTATCTGGAGACTCAAAGTGTGACAGGACCAGAGAGGCTAGACGGAGGAGAATCTGATTGTGAGCAGTTTGTAGCTGCAACCCCAGGCGAGAGAACTAATACCCCTATAACCAAGAATCAGAGAGAATCAATACTACTCCCATCAACAACAGCGACTTGCATTTGAACGCACATGCAAACTCTCTCCTGCACAACACGTGCAAGCACACACATGCAACGAAACTCCTGCAATGCACTGAAACACGTGTTCGCTTTTTAACCTGGGAGTGCTGGTCAACATGCTACCTTACATGCTGGAGGGCATTTTAAATCCATGGCATCGTGAATAAGGAGCAGGCGTTTGCCATCACAGTGGGACAAGTGTTGCCGCTGGGGTAATCCTGCGATCCCCGCTGGCTCTCTGTCCCTCTCAGCATGCTCCTTCTCATGGGGGACGGATGATATTAAGACCCCATTCAATGGTGACCGTGTGACACAATCGCACTCAGCCGGGTAACGGATATTCTAGCCCCCATTCCTCCCTCTGTTCAGACTTACCTTCATTCGAGCGCAGAGGTAGCTGTACAGTGTCAAGGGAGGCATGTTAGGGCAGCTGCGCTCTGTTCTGACTCCAGCTCTGATGCGCTCATCTCCACTGCCTCACTGACTCGGTTCACACAGCGCTCCACCACCTCCTTACCTCGCTCTCCTGGAGGATGCGAGCGAGTGAGAGAAAAAGGGAGAGAGGGAGGGATGTGAAAGTGAGCATGAGAGGATGTTTCCTCCCCCACAGCCCCCTGCTCCTCTGTCTATCCTTGCAGGATTTGTCCTTTTCGTACTTGCGTGTGTGTGGAAGCATCCTAGCGCACAATGAGTTTGATTCTGCAGGATGAGGTTTATGCAACTGCGTAAAAAAGACTCGACGTGAGAGAGAAGGAATCCTACTAGACGTGCCGGATAATCAATTTCTCTCGTTTTTTAGCTTAAGAACAGCCTGAGGGTGAGATACACCACAGTGCAGTAGAAAAACTGGAAGATGCTGTAAATACAGAAGCAGAGAGGAAGCACAGGAGGACTGAGAGAGATAAAGTTAGACATTTGCTTGTCACTCCTTTGCAAGGTCGTCAGAATGGTGAGCAGATGTTTCAGGAGCACTACATCAAGGTTAAACATGTGGCTGTCTCCCCACACACTTCCAACATGTGAATAAACTCTGATTTATGACTCTGCAGTCTCCCCACACACAAACGCATGCAGTTGCACGTCGTAATGCACGTCATCTGCCGAACGACAACAAATTCTGCGTCTTCTATGGGATCTATTGACTGCAGCCCACATTTCATTGTAAGCATGATATAGGATTGTTTACAAGATCCATATCAGTTAATTGGCCTCGGTCAGAATCTGTGTGAGATTCATATGGATTACTTCAGATAGTGCCAACATGGAGCCTGTGGACAAACCCATTTGGGGCCCAAACCTTAAGCCCATATCCTGCCTACACTGGACCCACAATGAAATATTGGCTGGGAGTGTTAAACCAATAAGTCCAGTATTGGATTATGGTGGCCACTGGTGTAAAGGGTGTCCCAATGGTGCAGGGAGCCCCGAAACCTATGCTTGGATCCATCCCTCTTGAGAAGGAGCATGCTGAAAGGGACAGAGATCCGGCGGGGGTTGCAGGATTACCCCATCAGTGACCCCTGTCCCACTAAGATGACAAGTTTCTGCTACTTATCCATGATGCCTTGGGTCTAAAATGCCTTCCAACATCTAAATAAACTCTGATTTCTGTCTCTGCAGTCTCCCCACACACAAATGCACATAGTCACACACATGGTAACACACATCATCTGCCCAACGGCAGTAGATTCTGCGACTTCTGTTGGATCTATTGACTTGCAGCCCTTATTTAAGTGTAGGCATGATATTGAGTTTTGGTCCCCAAATGGGTTAATTTACGGTATGCATATCAGTTAATTGGCCTCTGTTAGAATCTATATGAGATTCATATGGGTTACCTCAGATAGGGCCGACATGGAGCCCATGGGCAAAACTCATTTGGGACCCAAACTTTAATCCGAATCCTTCCTACATTGTATCCACCATGAAATGTTGTATGTGAGTGTCAAACCAATGAGTCCAGTATTGGATTATGGTGGCCATTGGTGTAAAGGGCGTCCCAAAATGCTCGGGTCCCCTCTTGACTTATCATCCATCCCCCTTAAGAAGGAGCATGTTGAAAGGGACAGAAAGCAGGTGGGGATTGTAGGACTACCCCATCAGCAAACCTTGTCCCTCTGAGATGACCAGTGTCTGCTCCTTATCCACAATTCCATGGATCTAAAATGCCTTCCAACATGTGAATAAACTCTGATTTCTGACTCTGCAGTCTCCCCCCACACAAACACACACAGAATCACACACATCGTAATACATATCATCTGCCAAACTGCAGTAGAATCTATAGCTACTATTGGATATATTGACTCCCAGCCCACATTTAAGTGTAGGCACAATATGGATTTGAGGTGTGGGCCCCATCAGTGAATTGTCCCCTGTCAGATTCAGTATCAGATTCATATGGGCTAATTCAGATAGGGCCGACAAATCATTTGAGGCTAAACCTTAAGTTCTGCTGTTCTTGATGTTTGATGAAGGCTTGGATAAGGCCGAAATGTCATAAATATTTCAACCAGTAAAGTTAGATTTCTTCAAGAGTGAGTGCTGCACCTTTTCTAACCGACAGGGCTAAACCTTATGGCAATATTGCCTACCTTAGCCCCCCCATGAAATGTTGGCTGAGGATGTAAAAGGAAAAGGTCCAGTATTAGATTATGGTGGCCATTGGTGTGAAAGGCGACCTGCTAGTGCATGTACTCCTTTAGCTTACCATCCATCCCCCTTGAGAAGTAGCATGCTGAGAGAGATTGTGGGGAACCACAGGATTAACCTATTGGCGACCCCTGTCCCAGCTAGCGTCTGCTTCTTATCCATGATGCTATGAATCAAAAATGGCTTCCAACATGCAAATAAACACTGATTTATGACTTTGCAGTCTCCCCACACACAAACGCACACAGACACAGATCGTAATACAAATCATCTGCCCAGAGGCAGTAGATTCAGTGGTAGTGGCTTGAGGTTTGGGTTCAAAATTAGCTTGTACACAGGATCCATGTCATTAGCCATGTCATTAGCCATGTGGGCTAATTCAGATAAGGTTGACATGGACCCCGTGGACAAACTCATTTTGGGCTCAAACCCCAAGACCCTATCATGGCCAAGTGTCCCACTAGTGCCCTGTCCTGATTTAATCAATTATACACTGCATAGGAACAACACATACTTCGTTTCACACTTGTTAATGCTGCACATTTTCATATGAATGCATTTCACATGAATCCAAGTTCAGAAAGCTAAAAATCACATCTTTGGATGTCATTTATTGATTAATGTGCACAGAGGACCAAATATACAATGTGCACTGACTGATTCTGTGCCAGTCGAGCAGCTGCCTTTGAGGTGAATGGGAACACTAACACACAGTTATTGGCCTCCTAAACTGTTTGGATGCTCAAAAGAACAGAATAATGTTTTGATAGCATCACAGATGTAGTTACACTTACCCCCGGTTTCATAAGGCTTAAGTTTTGTCCCTGACTAAAATGCATGTCTGGGTTGTTTTAATTGAAAGAAACCTGCACTGACTGATCTTAAAATATGTCAGTTTCATTGTTATGTATTAGGATGCACACCAGTTGTGTTTTTATCTAAGGCATGTTTATAAATGCTACTTAAATGTCCTAACTAAACTATGGCCTAACCTGGCTTAACCTAAGCCCTGTCTGTGAAAGCAGGCTTTATAATTATATCTTCATATTTTGCAATATACCTGATTAAGCACACTTACAGTATATTGTGTCTTCATCACTTTTGAGAGACTTCTAAACTCAAAATAGTTTTCTGTTTTGATCAGCAGCTATGCTTTAAGAACAAATTTTAATAAAACACATCACAGTGCTTCATTTACTCTCTCTCTCTTTTAAGTGTGATGAAGCACTACTTGATGCCACATCAGTCAGATGACCCTGTAATGGCAAAATCAATAAACATTTTCAATAGGATATCAATCCTTTAAGTGTAATCAAGAGCTTGGTCCTTCATTATTCCAAGCTTGTTATTCATTTATTTTTTTCTTCACTGGATCACTAGAGAGTTGAGAGGAAGGTTATAGATATGTGAGAACAGTGGAAGGGAAGACAGTAGATCAATGCAGTATGTCATAAATCTTTAATTCTTAATTTCATCAGGTTAGGTTAGACCAGTTTTAATCAATGCAATCTTTATAAGTGTGTAAATTATGTTTAAAACATTTGTAGTTCTGTTGAAACATTTCGTAATATGTAGAAATAAAACAGTTTATTAAATGTACTCTTCAAGACCGACCCAGCATCTGGTTTAATTCACATTCTGACCTGTTTTTCTGTTTCTCTCTGTTTTAGTTGTTTGGTATAAATTAGCATGAATTGACCCCATCAGTGCAGATTTGATCTGTTTGAACTGACATATTGTGACCCGACAAAACAACGGGAGAGATAATAAAATAATTAAAGACAAAACATACAAAGGGCACCAAGAACAGGATGATGGGGGAAAAAAGCTTTGTCGTATAGCAGTCTGTCAGTAATTTGTTTTGGTCTGATCACTGAATGTGAAAAAATGGCTTTGAACATTTATTTTCAGAGATTATTTGTATCTAACACAAATTTTGCCTTTTCATTTACATTTAAAGCATTTAAAAAATTTAAAATATTACTCTATAAACGTAGACATTAAACATATATACTAGGGGTGTAACGATACATGTATTCGTACCGAACCGCCACGGTACGGGCATCTCGGTTCGGTGCATGAGGCCTTGCAACGAATACAGGCAATTCATCCTCAATCCAGAAGGGGGCGCCCGCAGTAATGCAACTCTGTTTGATAACCGCTGGCAGAAGAACAGCGAATGCCAGGAGCTGTGCTCTTGAAAACAAAGCCCACTAGACACTGACCATGTGCTGATTCTGAGCGTGTCTCTCACTGACAGAGTATGCACACTCAACTCTTTGCGAAATGGAGCTTTGTGCTCTTGTATCCTACCTCTCTCATTCGACACAAATCCAAATATTCCATAATATTCTCATATTTGCGATGCATCCAAATGCTAAACTATTATTTATTATGTAAATTATAGGCTTTGTGCTTTGTCGCGTTCTAACGGTGACACAGTGAGGCAGGCGCACTGATGTTTGGTCCACTGTGTTTTATTTTGATAAAGTACCAACTGCGCTGTCAAGCTAGAAATGCTAGAAGCCTGGAACTGATATATTTTGTGTTTGTGTGTGCCGGCGCGATCAGGCTACTTCAACTTTCCTCATACCAGCAAAATCAACTTAAACAAAAAACAAATAAAATGTCGCTTTTGTGCCATTTGAGTTTCCTTTCTGTCACAAAACTGAACTGAAACTCAGAAAATCTAGGCTATGTTACGTGTCGCACAGCTTTTTTTCCCTCGTCTATCAGTTAACTAAATTAAATATATTTCAAGCATTTATTCCTTGTATATATGTACTGCAGACAAACTTTATAGCCTTTTTATATATGACATTAATTTTATGTAATATTTAGTATTTTCACATGTAGGTGGAAAAAATTGTAATTGTTACTATTGTCTATTTAAAATAAATGAAAAGAAACCTAGCATAGTAGATTTGTTTTTTTTTTCTGTTGTACCAAAATCGTATTGAACCGTGACCCTCGAACCAAGGTACGTACCGAACCGTGACATCTGTGTAACGTTACACCCCTAATATATACATATAAAATAGCAAAATAAAATAATTAATTTAAAGTATCAAAGGCATAGCTGAGAATTTTGTGGAATGTGCAGGGAGAAAACCACTTCAGGAGAAAAAAAAAATGCACATATGCATCTTAGTGGTAATTTTGTGTAACTGTGGGGGTTTGGCTCCCCAAGGATTCAATCAGCTGTGAACATAAGGCGATGATTGAAACAGGGGAATGTGAATTAGTTAAGACCTCCTGCTGGGGTAAATATAGTCAGGGTTAATCTTTTTTCCTTGACTTACAAAATAATACTTCGTCAAGGTGTCAGTGGTAGGACACATCAGTTATCATTGGAGGATTGCTCTGTGTGTGCATTTGTGCCTGGGGAACAGAAGCAGTGCAGTGAGATGAAAAAATCCAGAAAATGATTTGCTGATGTCGTACTAAGCACTATGTAGGCTGCCTGCAAAGACAGAGGGATATTGTTCACAGTGATGATGATGTGAAGTAGGAAATGTAGACAAAACAAGGCCTTTGGCCAATATGGGCAGTTAACTCCTTGGGTGCAACAGTAGTGAATCACAGAATCGGTTAAATGCCTGATTTTATTTCACTCTGGTGTTTCAGGGCACAAAGGAACAGATGAAATGAGCAGCAGCACATGTGCTGTGAATATCGATGAAGCCATCAAGATTGCAGATGTTAATGATATATATTAATTTTTAAAGTCTAAAGAACTCAGTAGTGCTTTTGACAATCACTTATTTAACTTTATCATCAGTCAACATTTTATTACGTCTATATGTGCTCCAGAGCTGTTGAGGGCAGCAGAGAGGATAATGCTCTTGTATCAGCTGTATAAAAAGATGAATAAAGTACTGCTGTGATGACATATTTTGTCAGTCAACCCATTAGTTTGCATCATCCTGATTCCCTCATGGCCTTTTATTATTGCAGAAAAGAAACTCTGTGACTGACAAAAGTTTCTGATGTCTTACATGTTTTTTTTCTTACTTTACTTTA
>JAHKKF010493619.1:0-11289 GCA_019740295.1 Labeo calbasu | reverse complement strand
ATAATTACAAAATGAAGTATTACTTGCAATGAAGCTGTTGAAGGCATAAATGGTCCTCACACTCATGTCAGACTTCAGGTAAGCATGTTTCTTGAATCTTCAGTGGCTTCATCTCAACATTGACTGTGTCCTCAAGATATTCTCAAGATTCTCTTAATAAATTGCGTCCATATGCGAGTTTGTACGACTGTAAGGAGATTGTAACCAAACACCTGAACAGACGGCACGGTCCCGCCCATCATTCCTGCTGATACATGTCACACAGACTGACATTTCTCACTTTAATCTGATTCGAAAGATGGCGGACATGCTACATAGAAAATGCAAACACAAATGTGGATGATGATAGAATACACACATGCACAAATATAGAGAGAACTGTGACCACTAATGACAAACAACAAAAAATAAATTTCAAAAGTATATAGGTTTATCACATGTAAAATTTATTCTTGGAAAAAAAAATAATAATAATAAATAAATCAATCATTTTATAATATGAAGCTATAGAGAATAGCTAAAATAAATAAAATAAGTTTAGATCATTCTTTAGAAGAACAACTGAAACAAAGGATCACAACCCTAATTAAACACCTGAACCAGCTAATCAAGGGTTGTGTTCGGAACCACTTACTGCCTAGTACACAGTGCATCACGCATACTATCACATGACAAACATTGAGCATTAAATCAGCACAGTTGTCGAGGTTGATACCTTACAAATAAATGTGCTAACCATTCTTTTTACAAGGCTCGATAATAAGGCTTTATACTAGTAAACAATGCTATTTTGTCCAATTTAACTCATTTCATAATTAATGAACTTTACATATTGAACAGAACTGAATAATCACTGAGCTGTTTAACTGAACAATGATATTGTTTTCTTTTTGGCAGTTACACAAAGTGGAAAAAGCCATATATTCTAGTTACGCTCAGTATGATAAATAATGATGAATTCTGTTTACACTAAAATAGCAGTATTTTCTTTAGCAATAGACTAACTGTGGCAGATATTTAGTACATTATAAAACAGTATGTAATAACATACTGAGTGTAAATTATCATAATTTATTATTATGTGACCCTGGACCACAAAAGGCTTAATTTTTTTAAATTGAAATTTATACGTCATCTGAAAGCTTGATATATGGTTTGTTAGGATAGGACAATATTTGGCTGAGATACAACACCGGCACGAGAATCGGCACTATTTCGGTTAAAAAGGATAACAGAGAACCATTTAATACACTTGAATTAAAATAATAACTTTTAATGTGATATTTTTATTTCTAAAATGCTTGTTAAACGAGTTTAATTGTATGCAAAGTTAAAAAAAAAAAAAACTATGCTGCATAATTCAATTTGTCTTATATTTCTGTCAATGGGTGTTTTCACTTATTAATTTCACGTTCACGTTTTGATTATTACTGTTGCCGCTAGTAATTCTGTGTCTGCTTTTTATTTTCCAACCTGTTTTTGGTTCATTTTAAGCCAGCAATAGTAACATTAATTCAATATTTAATATCAGTATATCCTAATGATTTTTGGCATAAAAGAAAAATTGATAATTTTGACCCATACAATGTATTTTCGACTATTGCTACAAATATACCCATGCTACTTAAGACTGGTTTTGTGGTCCAGGGTCACATATTATTAAATGAATGCTGCCTTATTGGGCCACACTGGTGTTGGGTTTGACTGATGTTACAGGGGAAAATCACATTTTCACCAGATACAACAAATACAGGATACTGCTCTGTAAAACAGATAAAGAGCATGAGGAAATGCATATTTCGAAATGCCCATACATTACTACTCCTAACTCTTTTTAACAAGATGGGGGAAAACACTCTTACAACCATCTACAACATATTACAAAATAAAGACCTTCACAATTAATCAACAGTAAATCTCCACTATTCATTGATCGTGAACTGCTCTAAAACCATGATCCAACAGCAACACATTTTGATTTTGATGCACAGTGCTCACATTTAATTAAACCATTGTTGTTTGAAGTTTAAAGGTGAAATGAAGCAGTCTGTCAAGTTACATCATTAATAAATAGATTTCCACTTTAATCAATCACTAATGTAAACATTTAAAAGAAAAAAAGTCATAGCTTTTGTAGCAACGTCACCGCCATTTTGCAGTACCATCACCTTTGACATCACCAGGTTGGTTGTCTTGCCATTCACCTTCAATATTATCACAGTTTGTGCTTGTTAGACAAGGTGAGGCACATCAAGTTTACCTGTACAGAGCCCTGGACATGACATGCAGAGAAAAAGTGGCCACAGTTTATTTCATTCTCACGACTTAAACCGTTCCCTCATTTTATTTAAATTGTTGCCAAACTTGTTTCTTAATTTTAAATTAACAAGGGAACTAAATAATGAATTGTGCAAATGAGAATTAATGAGTTGTAGGAATGAATTAAGGAATGAATTAATTAAATTAATAACAGTGCGTTAATTTGATATTTGGTGAAATATTTCACTGTTATTACCCAGGAAAAAAGACGGTCACACTATATGGGATAGGCAGCTGCTGTTTACTGGCAGAGACTGAAAAATACTTTCATTTTAAATATGAAACAGTATCTAAAGTACAGGCTCTATATACAATCCTGGGTATTGCAGTTACGCATTTTTTTTATGGTAAATCCACAGGTTCACATACTTTTTCCTGCAGCTGAAAATGACTCTTGTTTGAACGTACTTCATGGTTTGATTGTATTCATGTGTTTCGTAACAGTTGTTACAAAAATCTAATGATACTGCATTTTTTGTTTGAAAGGGAGAATTCAACAAATAATTCTAATTTAAGAAGGTTTTGAACTAGTTTAGTCTGAAAGCAAATATATTCAAAACTTAACATTTTATAAACACACATGTAATCAATTTATATTGTATTTACATCTAAAGTTTGAGAATACAGACTGACTGTATTCCAGCAGTGCCACTGAGCGCAACAGCAACTGAAATCAGGATGACTGATGTCCTTAAATAGTTAAAACTTTTAGTATTACGATAGTTTGTCCTTGTAACGATGGTGAACATTCAGAAGCGGGGGAGGGTAAAATACAGGATTTATTCCACAAACAATCCAAGAACAAGGAGCAAAAACCAAGTACAGAACTGAGGAAACCAACAACACATTCAACGATAGACAAGACCAGGGGTGGCGAACGTCGGTCCTGGAGAGCCGCAGCCCTCCAGTGTTTCGCTTCAACCCTAATTAAACGCACCTGAACAAGCTAATCAGGGTTACTAGAAAGCTACAGGCAGGTGAGTTTTAATTAGGGTTGGAGCTGAACTCTGCAGGGCTGCGGTTCTCCAGGACCAGAGTTCGCCACCCCTGGACAAGACCAGCAAAGACCACAGGAAACAGGAACACAAGAGCTAACAGAATAACAACAAGACACACCTGGAAACAATCAGGGAACAAATCAATAAGAAAACTACAAAAGGACTACAAATAGAACAGTAGACATGAACAAAATAAGGCAACCTAAAAGTCTAAATAACAAAAACACAAGGTACAGAAAACCGGAAATACAGTATGTAACAGTTCTTTAAGGAGCTTGGCTGTAAAAATCTATTTTGTATCAAACAGAGAGTTTCAGACAGACAGATAACATGAAAACAAGAGAAAAATTAACAGGGTTGGAAAAACACAAGAATTCAATGAAATACAAAATCAATCAGAAATCATAAAAAAAAAAAAAAAAAATCAACAAACAGCAACCACTATTGAAGGAGCAGTAACTGTACGATCTTCATGATGCTCTTCATTCATTATCTGCTCCAGATCAAAGTAAATCAGTTAAAGTAAATCATCAGTCTTGTAAATAAATTCATATGGGCATTATTTATATTCTTTTATAAATTCATTTAAGCAGAAGTTTTTAAATCAAAATATTTTAGGAACACAGTAAACATAAAATTACCCTTATGTGTCCAAATTCTTGACTGGTAGTGTAAATAATAACATTTAAGTTGGCTTGAGAAAAATCACACTTAGTGAAATGCTATTTAAATGTATTATTATTCTGCTGTTGACTGTAACTCCTAGTCACTCCTAGGTTCCTGGTTCCAAATCTGATCCTGGAGAGCTGATGCTCTGCATTGTTTAGCTCAAACCATGATCAAGTTCACCTACCTGTGATTTCTAGTGATTCTAAAGATATTGATTAGCTTGTGTCAGTGTGTTTGATCAGAGTCGGAGCTAAACTGTGCAGGACAGTGGCCCTTAGATTTTAGAGACAGTTGCTATATCTTTTCTAACTGGTCAGATTAACGGTTTTCCTAAAAATTATGATTAAAAATCAGAAAATAAAAAAAAATCCCATCGACTTACATTGACAGAATGTTCAGATGAGTTTGAGTTTTTTCAAACTCCAACTGTCAAAACTCCCAGAATCCCTTGAGACTCAATCAAGCTTTCATTCTATGTACTATTTCTAATCCATTTAGACTCATTTAAGCTTCCGCTCTAATTTTTCTAATCTATGTATCGTCTAATAGACTGTATTGCCTTTATACTTTAATTTTTTAAACTATTTCAAACTGAAAACCATCAAACTTTTAAAACTTTCTGACTGACTTTCTCAAGCCAACTTCAAAGTTTGTCTACAAACTTTACTATCTGGTTATTGCTGTTACCCTTTTTATTGCATTTTCTTTTATTTCATTTGATAATGTAAATTCACTGATCTCATCTGCAATCATCACAGATGATCAGTGGTGTGGAGTTTGTATTTCTATAAAACCCCAAACTAACAAATGGATAGAGTTTCTCTTTAAAAGACTGATCAGTGAAAGAGTAGATATGAGACATGGACTCTACATCATAGAAGCAGACGAGACCCTTCTCATAATCCACAAACACACCGACTCTCTGAGGATCCACACTCAGAGAAAGAGAGTAAGCAGAAGAATCACGAGCTCGATACAACCCATCTCTCAGTCCTACAATCCAGTATCCATCCTCAGTACTCAGACTGATCAAGTCCTTCCTGTTAACAGATTCTCTGGTCACTCCTAAACACCACTCAGTTTGTCCCTTCACCTGCACCTCATAGTAAAAACACCTTGAGGAGAATCCATCCTTCCCAAGAACACCAAGATTTTTATCAAATCTGTCTTTGTTTCCATCTACTCCTTTTGTTTGTGTTATTTCATATCTGACTTGTTTCCCATCATCAGACACGATGAGATGTGGATGAGCCATATCAGCATCCAGAATCACATTCACTGTGGAAAATATTGAAAAATTCTGCTTTAAAGATGAGTATATAATAAAGATAATGACAATGATTTTTTTTCATGAGAACTTTACAACAAGACAAACAAAAATAAAGACACTATTACATTTAAGTAAATATAATGTTTAATGTACATTATAGTATAATTTTGTTGTATACACTTTTTGTGGTGTTGCTTTTATTTATGTATGTAAAATAAATAATTATAATAAATAATGTATATATTTTTTTTAAAAAATGCCATGAAACATGCCTTTAATTAAAATAAATAACTATGCCTTTTTACTTGTCTGCTCATAAATATATGAGAGCTGAAAACAGAAAGTATTAAGTGATCAAGGCTTCAGAACAGAATTCATCTTTAGGTCAATAATTTCAATCACCACTTGAAGACAAACAGAATCCAAGAAGACTCTACAGAGTCTATATCTTATAATAAAATATAATTAATTGTATACATATATGAATGCACAGCATATTCATTCATTATTCTGCTAAATAATTTAAAAGTAATAAATGTATATTTTAATACAATCATATAAAACATTCACCTTTTGGTAGAACTGTCTTCAGACATTCTGAAAGTTGATCACATTCTAAAGAAAATTCAGCAACAGAGGAGAAAAGATGAAAATAAAAATATTAAACTTCTATCATCTTCTATTCTATCTGGCAAACAAGTTATGGTCATTCAGTTGTGTTAATGTCGCACAAGTGTACATCAGGGGCCATGAACCCAACCATGAGGTTGGTTTAGCTGACTAGCCAGGTAATTTTCAGTTTAGTTTGTGCCAACTCTGGGTTTTAGGCACCATGAAAGTGGTTTGGCTTTTAGCAGTGTTCCTTTCACCATAGTAACTTACGCTACATGGATAACCTGCTCCAGGACAGATTATGTTCTGGTTTAGAGATCACAAACTGAAATTTGACCAGTCAGCTTCAAGCAAACTGACACAACTGTGACACAGTAAAGTCACTACCCCAGTTTCTCTTGCTCCAGATTAAAGGGCACTACATAGTAAAAGATTTTAGTAATGATTATTTGTTGTAATTATTTTATATGATTTACATAATTATTATACTCTTAATCCATTACCACTTTAGTCAGTTTAGTTTAATAGTTAAAGCAGCAGTCCGTAATTTCTTTTTTTCTTTTTTTTTTTTTTTTTATAAAATGTTTGTAATAAGTGAGTACATCATGAATTAATTTTCCAAACTGTTGTTGTTGGTGTTGTTTTTGTCTTATCCTGAATCACTACGATACACCTATAATAAGCTTTTATATTCAGACTATTTTAGACTGGTTCTGGTAGGAAACGCTGTTGGAGTAGTGACTCATCATAGACATAAACAGAATGAAGTAGCTCCGGCTACAGTGTTTTTTCGCAAAACGCTGCAGTTCTGTTTATTAATCTCTTTTAAATAAACAAATATATACAGATAATATGAAATATAAATCAGCTTTAGACTCAATAGATAAAGCCTTAAACTTGACTACATATTAGCTTAGATTTTTGAGTCTCTGTATACCTATATATATTATCAACTATAGCTATTGTAACGTGGCGAGAGAGAAAAAGGGAAATCCGGGGCTTATATAGAGCGTCTGATTGGATACAGGTGTTAGCGCAATCAGCGCGATGGGTGATGGGAAACGTAGTCCGGGGTGTAATGCAACAGTCTGTGTAGTGTGAAATGTTAATGAAATGCACAGCGAGGGTAGACCAGACAGGAATCATAACAGCTATACACACTTCACAACTTTCACTTACGCTGATATGGCAGGATATTTTCTTTAGCTTGTTCTCTTTCATGGACAGCTCTTATAATCTTGCTGTGTAAATGTGTTTAAGTTCTTCATATTTTACAAACTTTTAATCTGAATCACACAGACTCTCTCATGTATCACAGTTTCAAGGAATGTGATTGGTTGTTTATTACTGATGTCACACTTTCATGTGCACATGCTTCATATAATTAATTGATTAAATTAATGATCAAAAGTGATCAAGGCCTGAGTTGACAGGGAAAGTTGATGATCAGCATCATACCAACAAAGCCAGATTGGATTGGTCTGGTTTTGTCAACTCAAAACTAATCCTGCAACCCTGTTTGTTCAGCCATTATTATGGTACACACTTTCGGTACATGTTAAAGTTTGATTATGTTTTGTGTTAGGGATCTGGATGGAGGAACCAATCTCAGAGTGAGTGACAATGGTTTATTGACAAAGCAGATACAAGAGGGTAGTGAGGTGCACAGGTGAAACAGCAGCAGGAACACAGTAAACAAAGAGACAGCTAGGAAAGACCACTGGAAAAGCCTCAGACATTAACTTGTAGAATACTGTAGCAGCAAAGGAAGCAGCAAAACCAGGCAGGTGGAAAGGACCGAGAAAGGCACCATAGAGCTGAGCTCAGAGACTTGTTGACCGCAAACTCTTAGCAGAATACGTGCCATGCAGGGGGAACCAGCGGGTGAGAACAGGTCAAAGCAGGAAATAAAAAAAAATAAATACAAAAGTAACAAAAATAAGAAATGGTTACTAAATTGATGACTTACTGAAATACTGAAAAATATTAACCAAAGATGCAAACAAAAGACCAGGGCCTGTATTCACAAAACATTTTAAATAGCAGTAAAAGTTTGTAGCTACGAGTTTATTCTTCATTGTGTTTGGTGGGGTCAGTGTCACAATATTTAAGAGCCTGCTTACTGTGTCATCACCAGTGCATTGCTACATTTTCCCAATTTGTTAGTGAAAAAGTTAGAACATTGATTTGTAGAGTGGAATAAGTTATTAATTTCTTACTTGGTGAGTTACAAAAAAATTGCTTGATGATGAAGTTTGTATTGTTTTGTCAATTCCATATCATCACATAACTCCAATATGTCATATGTTCATTAGAAAGTGTGTGTCTCCTCCTCTTTGCTGCCATCTTGTTACTCCTAACTAGGCTAGGAGACCTCTGCTGCTCTCTTAAGTAATTTAGGAGCTGAGACCTAGTCTTAACACTTAGGAACCTTTATGAATCACTCTTATTCTTAAGTCTATAAATAAGAGTAAAATTAGGTCATGCCTAGAATTCTGACACACTTAAGACTAAAATTTTACTCTGAGTGACTTTATACATATGGTCCCAGGACTAGAAAATTAGATGAATACTAAAATTTAAACAAAAAGACAAAAAGATAAATAAATAAATAGAAATCCAAAAACCAAGGAGCAAGATAAGAACATAGAATACACAGGACTTGACAAGACCAACGAGGCAAGAGGGAAGGAAGACATACTCAGCCACATCCACAGAGACAGAAATAGAGACAGTGACAGTGAGGGTGAGAATGACTACAGACCGGCAAAAACAAGCGGACAAGAGGAACGTTTCGGTTACATCTGTAACCCTTGTTCCCTTCAGTCGTTCTCTACGACGTTACGTCATAACTAACGTATTTGGGGTCCCCTTTGGAAAACGCCACAATTCTGAACTGTGTTACGTGATTGAGATCCAAATGCCAACAGGCAAGCATGTCAGGACAAATGGATCTCAACACGTAACCTTCCCAACGCCCTGTAAGTCAGATAACGGGCCCACCAGGGATGCCAGGTATCTGAAGCAGCCGTTGGGGGGGCGGAGACGATGACCAGGAGGTCACGTGGAAGACTGGAAAAATGGTAGAGGAACATGGAAGAATCCATGGACCGAGGAGATGCCACGACCGGGAGGTGTGAAGGAACCCCCTACCGGACACAGTCAGAAAACTCCGTCCTAATCTGAACTGTGGGGGCAAGGAGGACCCAGAGTTCACCTAGGGAACAACTGGGAGAAAGCGCACGGATCCAAAGGAATGGCGCAGCAAGCCGACACCGAGCCGTCCTCCCGCAGTTACCTGATGTTACCTTAACACACGGGAGGAGACAGGCTCCACGCGGAGACTGAAAAGTCTCGCAAGGTGTTTGGTGTCGCCCAGCCTGCAGCTCTACAGATGTCTGCTAGAGAGGCGCCGTGCCAGGGTGATGGCATCAACCACCCAATGAGCCAACCTCTGCTTAGAGGCAGCATTCCCCTTCTGCTGACCTCCAAGCAATCAAAGAGCTGCTCGGAGCGTATGAGCTCCGGGTGTGGTCCACATAAGTGCGCAAGGCACGAATGGGATACAGCAACGTACACACGAGGGACAGGCCGGCAACAGCATCATGATACGCGGCGACGGCCGTCACAAAGACTTTTAAAGTGGAGGGGGACAGCATCCGCTCCAACTTTTCTTGAGGGAAGGAAAGCACCACACCGACCGAGCACCTCTGTGGGTCCTCCCGGCGGGAGGAGCACCAGTCAGCGGACAGACCTCACTTCAGCGCATAGGCCTGCCTGGTAGAGGGGGCTCTAGCCTGAGTGATGGAGTTAACCACGGCCTGGGGAAGGCCAGTGAGGTCTACCGAGTCCCGCCCAGAAGCCACACGTGGAGGTTCCAGAGGTCGGGACGCGGGTGCCAAACCGTGCCCATCCCCTGAGAAAAGAGGGTCCTTCCTCAGGGGAATCTTGCAGGGGGGGCTGTCGTGAGGAGCATGAGGTCGGCGAACTTGGTCCGGGTGGGCCAAAAAAACGCAACCAAAAGGACCTGCTCCTCGTCCTCCCTGATCTTGCACAGAGTCTGTGCAAGGAGGCTCACTGTGAAAAGCCGAACACGTAGTTAAGCTCTTCCTGAACCTCCAGGAAGAAAGGCCCCAGGGAGGGCGCGGCGAAAGCCGAGTCCGTCGCTGAGAACCAATCGTCAGACCGCGAACGACCAGGGGAGGCGGGAATCCGACCCCCGGCCTGGTCGCCGCGGCGGCCCGGAGGAACACGGCAGTCAACCTAGCCTGGGACTCGGTAGAATCCCCGGCGTCAGAAGACGAACTGCTCCGCTGATGTGACGATAGACATCTTAACGACCTCCTGAGCACTAAATGTGACGCAGGGCTCGTGGTAAGATGAACCAGCATCAGCATTCAGAAACTCGACGGTAATACGCTAAGAGGAGCCGGTCCTCCGCGGGGACTCACCCGGCGGAAAAAGCCGGACTGTAACCCTCAGGTCCCCCATGCTTCTAGCCAATGCAGCCTCGGGAGACAGCGACCCGCGAGACCGGAAAGGGTAGAGTGCAAAGGTAGCCTACAAAACAAATGTAAGCAATGACCAAGCGTAATAATGGGTCCGCCCACGAGAGCGGGCAAAACCCAAGCACAAACGCTATCTCAACGTGTATTGTTTACAACCCAGACCCATGAGACAGCGATTGTGCCCGTGCGGAGGAAGTAAGGAAACTACCATCCCTAAAAGCACACGATCGGAGATGCGTCTTGAGAAAGACACTCTCAACGAGCATGCTTCGTTGGAAAATTGCTCTTTTAGCGCTGGTTTGCCCAGGGAAGGACCGCGGCACAAGCGTGCACTCAAGAGGGGTTCTTCGCTGAAATGCAAAGTTACCGAACCGAGATACAGCTGGCTATGCAGCGTTGAGAGACTCCAACGATGAGTTTCCAGTCAGCTTGCGGGTGAAGCTCCAAAGCAGAAATCTGAAAGAATGGATGCACGCGCCCATCTTATATACCCGTATGTACGGGGGAGTGGCTTGGCATGCAAAATCCACTCGCCAATTTTGATTGGCCTCCCAAGGGAGACCCCAAATACGTCAGTTATGACGTAACGTCGTAGAGAACGACTGAAGGGGAACTATAAATAGGGAGGAAAGCACACGAGGAACAGGTGAGAGCAATTAGACTAACAAGGACTCGACAAGGGCTAACAAGAGTATGTGGTAAAGAGGAAACAAGGAGGAGGGACTAGAGAAGCACATGGCTGACAAAAACAACAAAGCCATGAGCTGACACATAAGACAAGCATAGACACATGATTATTGGTAGACACCATTGTTATTGGCAGTGTTGGGCAGTAGCGTCGCTACAAGTAGTGACGCTACTAGCTTAACTACATTTCTCAGTAGCGTGGTGGTAGCGTCGCTGTTTTCTGAAT